>NCQV01105550.1:7802-21603 GCA_002740545.1 Lophocereus schottii | reverse complement strand
GGTAGGATGAGGTTCTATGTAGGATAAGTGGGATGAAGTAATCAAAAATGAGTAATGCACTGTTTAGGCAGCAATGGTTAAGAAGGAGAACAGCAGGTGCACTTGTGCAATGTTCAACAAGGTTCCAGCACTGGCATTTAGTCTTTCAAGGTTGCATTCAAAAGTAGCCCCTAATATACTCAGGGGATTTAGAATTGGAAAATGGCAAGTATCATTTAGTAGGGTTATCAATCATAGCAGCTAATCTACAACCATTCCTTTCCTCATCCATTATGAACACTTCCATCGAGGTACACATCTTGGCACGAACACATTTATGAGCAACATTCTGGTACACATAAGGGCAGGTATTGTGAATTAAAACTCATTCATCATTACTATCGGAAAGCTAATTCTTTGGTGTAAGGTAAAACTTGACTCAGCAGTTAGAATGGAGTTAACATATCAAAATCTTGAGTTTCAAATGATGAAAAATAGCTTATCTATTTTTAGTCTCTTTGTTTTTAATAGGAGGATGGTTCAATTACTTCTAGCTCTTTCCCTGCTAACCATTGAGTGCATCTGCTCACTCTATTATTGAGTTTAAAGAGCAAATCATACTTAAGGGGTAAGAATGAGCTTGGAGTTAAAACATCCTCAGTTGTCTGAGTTCAAACCATGTGCAGTTGAAACTTTTGATTCAAATCGCCAAGGTGTATATGCAAAACAACTTTCAAATGAGCTAACACTTAACTTATCCACGAGAATAGGAGTCACTTGGCCTAAACTGTAACAAATGGTTCATTCAATTAATTAATGAGCTCACTCAAGCTGCCTCTAACTAGTTAAACGTGCTAACATTCACATATAACTCACATTTGCCCATCAATACTGTTTTCTCGTGTTATAGCTGGATTAGTTGAATTCGTTCTATATAATGCGTGACTAGAAGATAATAGAGCTACATTTGCATGACTACGTCTATAGATATATGTATCTCATGTGTAAGAAAGTAGCATGGTAGAGCATTCAGGGTTAAGTCATCAAAAATATGGGCACTGACGTCTATTATTCGCAGTCATTAATGCGTTATAGAAATTAGGTCATGACTAGTTACGTGTTTTATGAATAAGTTATTGCACTTCTTGGTGTTTGCTTGACTTGAGTCTAGTTTGGTATGTGACTTAATTATCCAGATGATTTAAGTTTCGTGATTTATGGCATGACATGACCTTTGACTCGCTGTTTGCATTTCGTGGATTATATGATTCCATGTTATAGCTGAATAACTACTTATGCGCATATTTGAAGCAATATTTGAAGCATGATGAGGTGATCCTAGAAACATGCATTCATATATTCTTGCATTTATATGTTTGATTAGAGTAGCGCAGCGGAGGTGTGTAGGCCCATAACCCACAAGTCCTAGGAATGTCGATTGCATATATTTCATGTTGCGAATTGCTTACTATATGCATGTTAAACAGTTTCTTGTTACTTACAATTCTTAGGCTTGAGAATGCTAAATTAGTGATACTATATGATGCTACGGGATGCCTATAGGACGCCCTTACTGCTTTAATGTGTTATAGGAATCTCCAAGTTAACCATAGTGATCCTAAAGGTGTTTGGAGTTCATGATTTAGAATGAGACTGCATGTGTATGACCTTGAGATGTTATTGCCTAATTGCCCTACTTTAGATTCCGATTCATGACATATACACATAAATAGAGTGGTTGCTTACTATGCAAATTGAATCTAGATAATTGAAAGTCTTTTTCTTTTGATTTTTTTAAAACCAAGTTTAATATGGTTTTCCACACCAATGCATTTGCCCCTCTTCAATGCGGTTTGCCTGCGGTGCCTAAATAGAGTGAGTAGACATTTGAAGAGGATCGGCGAGGAGGAGACTGGATACTATAAGCCTTATTCTTTCAATTTAAAAGATGCAGTGGATTGTAAAACAAGATTTTGAATTTTCGTATGAGTCATGTATATCGTGACATGTCTGCGCACCTTAGATGTGACTGAACTTAGCTTGGGAATTTCGTGGATGAAATTCTTTTAAGGGTGGAAGAATGTAAGACCCGTGTTCTTTATTTTACATTAAGCTGATTGTCTTGCTTTCTCCCTTGCAAAATTTGTATTTTTAGTAACCATATGAGCTAAATCATGATTAATGTGCTTATGTGAAGGATAATTTTATTACAAAGAATTATTACTACTAGTATTGATTTTTAAGGTTAATTTGTGATATTTGTACCTTTAAATTATACCGATAATTTAATTTAGTCATTTTTTGAGTACAATTAGGTTGTCAACCTTAGAATTAGTTTGTCGTTTATTAAATCAAACCTAGATATATTTAGGATGAGTAATCGACGAAAGGTCGTACAATTGATTTAGGTTTAGAGTACAAGGTTGAGATTGAAGAAGACTACACTAATTAGCATTGGGATCGGTTTAGTTAGGTGAGATTAGAACAATGAAATAAAGAACAAAAATAAGTGAGGGGCAAATCAAAAAGGGGCAAAGTCCCCTTTCTTTTCACGGGAGAAATGGCAAGAGGGGGGTTCACTAACCAGCCCTCGCAACCTTTCCCCGGTGACCAGCACAGTGGAGAGAGAGAGAGAGAGAGAGAGAGAGAGAGAGAGGGAGGGAGATAGATGGGAGGTCGACAGTGTGCCGCCATGCCGGCATACAGCCAGCCGGCGCCAGGCTCGCGCAGGAGCTGTCAGAACCAAACCCTAAGCACCAGAAACTGCCAACCCTACCACACCACTGCAACTATTGGTAGCTGGGGCCGACGACGGCCATCATGGTAGCGCCTGGAGAGGAGAAGACCCATAATAGGGTAACAAAAGAGGGCAGAAACTAGCTCAGGCAAGGCAAATTCGAACTAGGCTGCAAAAATGGGTCGAATTGGGGTTTGGTTTTGCATGGGTTGGTTGTGGATTAGGTCTGTTCGTGTGGTCAGGGAGCTAGACGTCAAGGATGAGAGTTTTCAAGCACCTAGGGTCGAGGCCAAAGCTCTTCGAACAAACCCTTAGCTTGGAATCAAGGTGGGTGTTTCTCGCCTCCTAAGTATTAGTAATTTTGAAACATTTTAATCTTTAAGATGAGATTTATGTTAGTTTAAGATTGATTAGGCTGACCAAAATTGTGAAGTAATTATGCATGTTAGTTCGATTGAATATACATGCATGTACAACTTAACACATTTGAATCGATGCTTGCTAGGTAGATATATAAATCATGTTTAGAAGTAGCTTCTGAAACAACCTATGTATGTTTAAATTGATACTTGTTAACTTAGTTACTTCATGCTTGAGGTAACTCTGAAATGACCTAAGAATGCCTAAAATCGATGCATGCTAATTTGGTTAGTTCATGCTTAAAAGTAGCCTTAAAACAACCTAAGCACGCTTTAAAGTGATGCATGTTAAGTAAGCTAACTCATGCTTAATAGTAGTCCTTGAAGCAACCTAAACATGGTTTGATGTATGTTGAATTACCTGATTCTCACTTAAAGGTAGCTCTTGAAATAACCTAAATGTGCTTTGAATCGATATATGCCGAGTTAGTTGAGTCATGCTCGAAAATGCCATTGAATCGGCCTAAGAATGTTTTAGGTCGATGCATGTTAGGATGGTTAGTTATGTTTTGAAAATGACATCAGTATGACATGTTTGTTTCCTAAATGTAAGTTATGAATGCAAGTTGGTTAATGCCTTACTAGTTCTTCTGGTTCGTTGAGTACCCTGCTTAAGTTAATGACATATATATGTTATGTAAGCCGTATTGTTTCGCTGAATGGGTGCTGCTTGCTCGGTAAGTACATATGCCCCATTACACATTTCTTTATGACTTTAATCATAATACGCTATAGTTATGGAATTGAAAACCTAGATGGTAGTCGAATGACTTGAGGTTCAACTAATGAGAATTTTGAGGTTTTTTATGGTCGGCATTGTGTGAGGAGGGATTCTGGGTTGTGATTTATTGCAATCGTGTGGATTGCAAGACCATCTGTGGTTTATTCTACTGAGTTGATTATGAAGTGTTTGAATGTGTTGCGTGTAAACCCCTTTTCTATTTATGTCATTAAGTTTCATCTTGCGAGTAAGGATGAGTTTGAAAAAGAAGGTTATCGTGGTTGTAGCTAATAGTAGCCATAACTATTAGTGATCAATGACCTATTTTAAACGATACGAATACAGTTTTAGGAGTGAACCCACTAGAACGGGGGAATCCCTAAGGAATTTTCAAAAAGGCGTGCGTTGTATGAAAAATAATTTCAATGTAAGAGACAGCAAGCTTATTAGCTACTATCGCCATATACTTTGAATTGGCTAAGATATCGTGCTTACGGATATCAAGATAGGTGTGAACTCGCTAGAACGGGGAATCTCATAGGAGTGAACCTGCTTGTATGAGTGAATCCCTAGCATAGGGAATAATTCTAGTAGTGGGAAGCCCTAGAGGCCCTGATGCGAGTTAAGGCCAGTTGTCATCCCAGGAGTAAGAGCTTAGCGTGAGCGATAGTCTCACCAGGGGTTGAGAATAGATCTCACCCAACCAGTACATTATGATGGTCTTATGCCCAGAGTATTTTTCTAATAAGTAAGAAAAGTGGTCAGCATTTTGCCAGTTCATGCATTTCAGAAAGAAAGAAAGAAAGTTTTTAAGGGCCATTAACAGGCCAGTTCGAATGAGATTCAAATAGTTTTTAAAGGTCATTAGAGGACCATTATGAAAGAGATTCCTTTTAAAGAATATGAGTCCTAAGAGGCAAAGAAAAGAGTTGTTACGAGCCTCAAGAGGCTAAGTAAAGTGTTTTCAGAAAAAAGAAAGAAAGATTTTTGTGCATATCTTGTGATTAAGATTCGAAGTACCGCATGGGTGAAATTCTAAGTAAAGCATGACCATATCCTTGAATGCATCGAGCATATAAGTTTATGTTAAGTCTTATTTTATGCATATTTTTTATATGTTATTAATTTATTTTATGTTGTTTATTTGTCTAATATTCATTGTTTTTACATTATTTAGGAAATAATTATTATTTTTAGACTTTAATTTGTTTTTATTTTGTTTTATAGGTAGTAAATAATTCGAAAAAATTCAGGTAAAAGATGAAGAGACGTCGAAAATGAAGAATTGAGCCAAGTTAATTTAAGCCCAAATCCTTACTACTCATGGCCCAAAAGAAAAAGGAAAAATACCTATGGGCTGAATGTTGGTCCGTAATTTCAGAAAATTTGTTCAACTAACCCACCAAGGTTTGCATAGGATGATTATTGATGCACCCTCTATTGTAAACCCCAGCCAAGAGAACAGCTCACATTCTCTATCCTTCCTCTCGGTCCTCACCGTCCATAGCCCCACAACCCTCACATACTGTCTCTCCTCTCTTAGACTTCTTCAAACTCCATCACGGCATCAACACCACCTAAAACCCGGCTCCTCCTTTCCTTCTTTTTCAGCTCCATCATCGCACTACATTCATTCATACAGCACCGCTCAGTTCACCTTCTTCTTCAGCTCACATCAATCGGCATCACCACAGCAAACCTCTCTACGCCACACAAATCTCACGGTGCTCCTTCATCTCCTCCACTTCTCACGCTCCATCGCAGATCTCAGCATCACCACTCTCCATCCTCCATTATAAAACCCATCAGAAGCATCATCAACATGGCATCATCTTCATAATCATCTCCATCATCATCTTCGTCGATCATCATCACAAGCAGAACCATCATCCCATCTTCTCCCATCAAACACACCATAATCATCATCTGAGAATCATCATCATCGAAAGCATCGCCTCCATTTTTTGGTCTGCTTTTCATGCTCTGTTTGCGTTTCATCGATTTCAGATTTTATATTTTTTCTTTTCATTCTGGTGTTAATCATACTCTAAATTGCCAAGTAGTTCTCCTTTAATTAATTTAGCCTTTAATTAATCCAACCTTGTCAAATGCATTAACTTGTGGTTTATTTAATATGTTATTCTAAATTTTATTCTGCTTGATTTGATTATGTAAAACCATGTTAATTTATATTTTAAGATAAGTTGATTGTTATTGATGTTTATTCCATTTTTAATTTTGATTTCTTGTGAGAATTTAATTTATTAAAATTGTTATTATAAAGATTAATTTAAGGCTGGTCTTGATTAATCTTATTATGACTTGAATTAGATTTTCAAACAAGGACTCATAAATTGTAATTGCTGGTAGTTGTAATTTGTTAGGGTTAGGCGTGTTCATTGCTCTAATTAAATTAGTTAATTTATGCTGGTATAAATTGGCTAATTTGATTAGGAGGGTTTAAATCTAAGGTTGGTCGTAGAAGTTAAACTAAAAATCAGGAAAGAACCACTGGTGGGACTTTTCCAGTGTCTGGCTATTATAATAAATGATGGAAAATATCAATGATAAATGTAAATTATGGCACGGTGAATCATAATCAGGTCAAGTGATTTGTTTGATTATGTATTTTTAATAATTATTTGTTGTGTTTTTGTTAATTTCGTTAGTTTGTCAATTTTAATTCTTAAATTTGTAAGCTTTAATATAAAATTCGTTTATCCGCCCCAAAAGAGTAGTCTTTTTTGAGTGTCTTAGTGATTTTAGATTATCTATACTTGTTTTAGTGTGATTAAAGCTTTCACATTTATTTTCCATTATACTTTGCCATTTAGTTATCGGTTTGTTAGAAATTAGGTTAAAAATAGTTCCTTTTGTATGTTTTTGTGTTTTAATCCAGTTTAGGATTTATTAAGTATCTTAATCTGCCTATATTTAATTTTGGAATATTCAGAAATTATTTGATAATTTTTCAGAATTATTTCGTGAATTGGATATATGCAGGTTTTTATTTTAATAAATCTGAAAATTAAGTTTTTAATTTTTAATTTTGGTTTTTCAGGGTTTAATTTAGTCTAGAAAATTATATTTTAAAATCTGGTTACTTTTTTATTTATTTTCATCTTTATATTAGTGCAGATTATTATTTCTCTAATTTCGAATTTTATTTTCTGTTTTAATTTTCTGTGGTTAATTTTCTATTTTAATTTTCTGAATTTAATCATACATAATTTTGGAGATAAAAAGTTATAAAATTGTAGAATATTAATTTAGATTACTTTATGTGATTTTTAATGTTAATTTTGTGCCTATTATTTTCTATTTTAATTTTCAGTCTAATTTTCTGTGATTATCTCTGTTTTTATTTTTCAAAATATTTAGGATACCTATTTACTGCTTTCACTTCTAGAATTAAATTTAGAATATTTAGGGGTAATATTAAGTAATTGTTTTAGATTTTTACTTGTTTAATTCGATTTGTTTTAGCAATATAAAGAGAACGTATAATAAATTAGAGTAGTAAATTTAATTAGATTTAAACTAGCTTACTATTATAATCTTTCCTCGTGGGATCAGTCTCTACTTTCCTATACTATAAATCTGATTCAAAAATGAAGTGGTAGTTTAATTTATGAGTTCTACAACAAGCACTACAAATTTTGGCACCGTTACCAGGGAAAGATTTGTTTACTTTTATCTTTTAATTAAGTAAACTGTTCTAGTGTTTATATTTTCTTTTTTTTTAGCTTGTTAGTTGATGAAAGCTGCACGTAGTAGGAATGTACGACCAAATAAAGAACAGCTACCACTAGAAGACCAAATCGTAAGCGAAATATAAAGTGAAAAGTCTACAAGTCTTTCTGATAGTTCGGCACCTTCTATCGATAAAGTGGCTAATAATGCTACCTTGCGTGAGCTTGCTGCCCCTAACTTGGTTGCGCAACCCTTATCAATTTCGTATCCTGCCTTAGATAGACCTTTAAAACTGAATTCTGGATTGTTAAATTTATTGCCTAAATTTCACGGATTGCCAGGTGAGGACCCATATAGATTTATTAATGAATTCATTATTGCTTGTTCCACCATGAAACCAGAGAGAATTCTTGAGGACCAGATTAGATTAAGGGCATTTCCTTTTACACTTTAGGATAGGGCTAAAGACTGGTTATATTATCTTCCCCCTGCATCATTTACTACTTGGACTAAAGTTCACAAAGCTTTTCTAGAAAAGTTCTTTCCTGCATCTAGGATAAGGTCAATTAGAAAAGAGATTTGTGAAATAAAACAAATGAATGGGGAGTCTTTATATGAATATTGGGAATGCTTTAATAGGTTGTGTGCTAGTTGTGCTCGGCACCAAATCACTGATTAATTACTAATCCAATATTTTTGCAAAGGACTATTACCATCTGACAGGAGTATAGTAGATGCTGTAAGTGAGGGGGTTAGTGAACAAAACTCCTGCTGCAGCTAGGGAGTTAATTAATAACATGGCTCAAAACACCAAGCAATTTGGGACTAGAGAAAACCAACTTAGGAGAGTCAATGAAATTTCACATGGATCATCTGTCGAGACACTGTTGTCTCAAATTACTAATATGCTGAACAAGTTAGTTACTGGTGTCCACTTAGAAGGTCATGTTTCTGATGTTTATCCTAATTTATAAGGGTTCGTTGTGTTTCCTAATTAGGGTTAAAGAAGGTATGACCCTTACTTAAATACCTATAATGAGGGATGGAGGGATCATCCTAACCTCAGGTATGGACCTAGACCTAATCCCCCTGGCTTTAACTAACCATCAAACCAACCTTCTACTCAAGATAAGACTAACTTCCTTCTTCAACAAATGATAAAAAAGATGGATGAACAGAAGAAGGAAACCGACCTTAAGTTACAGAACTTAGAAATGACTATGAAGCAAATGCAACAAAGATAAACTGCTTCTAACACCTTAGTTAGCAATCTACAGACTCAAGTACACCAAAGAATACCATCTCAAACTTACCCGAACCCTAAAGTTAGTGTTAATGCCATAGCACTTAGGAGTGGGAAAGAGTTAAAAGAGGCTAAATGGAGTACAAAGGTAGAGCCTAAAAAAGAAATTGAGGTTAAGGAATTTGAAAATGAGCAAAAAGAGGAGTCTACTATTATTTCTAAACATGAATCATCAAAACCAGTTCCACCTTTTCCTAGTAGATTGAGGAAGTACAATTACAAGGTAGAAGAGGTCAACCAGGACATTTTAGATGTATTTAGAAAGGTTGAGATTAACATTCCCCTTCTGGATACATTTAACCAGGTACCTCGCTACGCTAAGCTCCCAAAGGAGTTGTGCACTTCAAGGCACAAAGTGAAAGGAAATGAAAAGGTAAGTGTGGGGGAGAATGTTTTTACTGTTCTCCAAAAGATACTCCCTACTAAATGCAAGGATCTAGGTATGTTCTCAATTTCATATAATATAGGGAACATGACATTTGATAAAGCTATGTTTGACTTAGGTTCTTCCATTAATGTGATGTCAAGATCTCTTTTTAAACAACTAAAAGTAGGAGAGGTGAAAAGAATTGGTTTGGTAATTCACCTCGCTGATAGAAGTTGTGCATACCCTAATGGTGTAATTGAAGATACCTTAGTCCAAGTAGATAAATAGATATTTCCTGCTGATTTCTTTATCTTGGACATGGGTAATGCTTCTAATGATGTTCCTATACTGTTAGGTAGACCATTCTTAAAAATAGCTAGGATAAAAATAGATTTGCACACTGGAACTTTGTCTATGGAATTTGATGGAGATGTAATTAAATTTAATATATTTGATGCTATGAAATTTCCATCTGATGAGAACCATATATGTGCACTTGATATTATAGATGAATTGTCCTAAGATGTTCATGACCTGTCGCATAAAGATGAGCTAGAAATTATGCTGGCCATGAGTTTGGATGCATTAGAACATATGCCATGTGTTTTGCATGATGAGTTGGTGGCTATGATAGACTCTTTCTATCGACTAAATTCAATTGAGGAGTCTGAGGAAATTTGTTTGACTACTAAACATGACAAATTGCTACCCTCACTTATCTCACCCCCTAAGTTAGATCTTAAACCTTTACATAAGAATTTGAAATATGTCTATTTAGGAGATGATGAGACATTACCTGTAATTATCTCTAAAGCACTTGAGCCTGAACAGGAAGAAAAATTGGTTACGGTGCTTAGAGAACATAGGGAAGCATTTGGAGGGACTTTAGCAGACCTTAAAGGACGTAGCCCAACACTTTGTACTCATACGATCACTTTGGAGTTAAAGGCTAGACCTAGAAGAGACCCTCAACGGAGACTTAACCCACCCATGATGAAAGCTGTGCAGAAAGAGATCCTTAAGTGGTTAGATGTTGGGGTGATTTATCCTATAGCTGATTCTGATTGGGTGAGCCCTATACATGTGGTACCAAAGAAAGGGAGACAACCGTAGTTCTGAAGAAAGATGGCAAGTTAGTACCTACTCGAGTTCAAAGTGGCTGGAGAGTATGTATTGATTATAGAAAACTAAACAAGGCCACCAAGAAAGATCACTTTCCTTTACCTTTCATGGACCAAATGTTAGAAAGGCTAGCTAGTACGTCTCATTATTGTTTCCTAGATGGGTACTCAGGGTATATCTAGGTCCCAATAGCCCCTGAGGATCGGGAAAAGACTACCTGCACTTGCCCATTTAGCACTTATACATTTAGGAGAATGCCTTTTGGTTTATGTAATGCACCAACCACATTTCAAAGATGCATGACGAGCATTTTTTCTGACTTTATCACTAAAATTATGGAAGTTTTCATGGATGATTTTACTGTTCATGGTTATTTGTTTGTTGAGTGCTTGCATCATCTCACTTTAGTGCTTAGGCGATGTATTGAAACTAATTTGGTTTTGAATTTTAAAAAATGTCATTTCATGGTTGAGCATGGCATAGTCTGAGGACATGTTGTTTCTACTAAGGGATTAGAGGTAGACAAAGCAAAAGTTGAAATCATTTAATCTCTACCTTACCCTTGAACTGTTAGAGAAGTCAGGTCCTTTTTAGGACACGTTGGATTTTATCATAGATTTATCAAAGACTTTTCTAAAATTGCTTCTCCTTTATGTGATCTGCTTGCTAAGGATGCTTGTTTTGATTTTAATGAAGATTGTATTAAAGCATTCAATGAATTGAAAATGAAACTGACCACAACCCCTATAGTCCAACCCCCAAACTGGGCCCTACCCTTCGAATTAATGTGCGATGCTAGTGATAAAGCTGTAGGGGTAGTTTTAGGTCAAAGAGTAGGAAGAGTACCCTATATAATATGCTATGCTTCTCGAACTCTTAACCATGCACAGAGAAATTACACCACGAGTGAGAAAGAATTGTATGCTGTTGTGTTTGCTCTTAAGAAATTCCGTTCTTATTTGCTTGGAGTGAAAGTTATTGTCTTTTCTGATCATGCTGCTCTCAAAGCTTTATTACAAAAGAATGACTCTAAACCTAGGTTGATTAGATGGGTTTTATTACTCCAAGAGTTTGACATTGAGATAGTAGACAAGCCTGTAGCTCAGAATTTAGTCACTGACCATTTGAGTAGGCTAGACTCATTTAGTGACCACTTCCTAGATGAGACCTTATATGCTGTTACTAGTAGTCTCCCCTGGTACGCAGATATAGTCAATTACCTAGTGATCAAGGAATTCCCCACGGACTTGTCTCGAGCAGAGAAAGAGAAAATTAGAGCCCAAGCCAAATACTACCTATGGGATAAGCTATATTTATGGAAATTTTGCAGTGATCCGATTATTAGATGGTGTGTAGATGACAATGAAATTCATTCCATTCTTACCTTTTGTCATTCTTCTGAAAGTGGGGGACACTTTGGTCCTAAGAGAACAGCTCACAAAGTCTAAGAGTGTGGTCTTTACTCGCCTTCAATCTTTAAGGATGCTTATCAATTCTGCAGGCGATGTGATCCTTGTCACAGAACAGATAATCTATCTTGGAAAATTCAAATGCCCTTACATAGCATTTATGTTTGTGAACTTTTTGATGTGAGGGGTGTTGATTTCATGGGACCCTTTCCCCCTTCGTGTAGTTATACTTATATTCTCTTGTTTGTGGATTACGTTTCTAAATGGGTCGAAGCTGTGCCTACTAGAACTGATGCTGCTAAGACTATGGTTAATAATGTCAAATCAAAAATTCTGCATAGATATGGAGTTCTTAGAGCACTCATTAGTGATAGGGGTACATATTTCTATAACAAAATCTTAGGCACCCTGTGAGCTGAATATCATGTCACTCATAAGGTGTCTACTAGTTATCACCCCCAAACAAATGGCCAAGCTGATATTTCAAACAGGGAGATTAAAAGTATTTTAGAGAAAGTGGTTAACCCAGATAGAAAAGATTAGAGCCTTAGGTAAGAGGAAGCTCTTTAGGCTTATCGAACTGCATACAAGATGCCTATAAGTATGTCACCTTACCGATTAGTTTTTGGGAAGCCCTATTGTCTACCTGTTGAATTACAGCATAAATCTTATTGGGCTATTAAGCAGTACAACCTAGCCTATGACTTGGCAGGTAAAGAAAGAAAATCACAGTCGTAGGAATTAGAGGAATTGAGATTAGAGGCTCATGACAATTCTGTGATCGGTAAGGGTAAGGCCAAGGCATTTCATGATGCTAAGTTGTCCAGGAAAGAATTTCAAGTAGGTGAAAAAGTTATGCTATTCAATTCTAAATTGAAACTCTTCCCAGGCAAGCTTAACTCTAGATGGCTAAGACCTGTTGCAGTGACTAGTGTCCATCCCCACGGTGCTGTTGAGATTCAAAGCTTATCCACGAACAAAATTTTCAAAGTGAATAGATATAGGTTGAAACATTTCAAAGATGGAGATCTGTGAATGTCATTGAAGAAATCACTCTAGAGAATCCATGAGCTTCATGACGTCGAGCCCACGACTGTAAACAAAGGCGCTAGTTGAGAAGTAACCCAACATTTTTCAGGGAAGTTTTTAATTCACTTTCAGTACCTCCTTTTCTTTTCCTTTATTATTTCACATGCATTAAGGATAATGCATAAAATAAGTGTGGGGGTGCAACCTACATTTAATTTAGGTTATCTTGCATTTTATTTATATTCATTCCATTTTTATAAAAAAAACTCTTTTATTTTCCATTTCTTTTGTTTTGAGGAAAAGCATACTATTTTGACTGGATTTACCTACTTGTAACTTAGTATTAGGTTGTATATAAGTGGGCGTGCATGATAAACGGAGTCTTAGATGTGATATTCTATAACCGAGTCTAACCTCATTACTCCATTATAACTGTGAGTCCAATCCTCATTTTGTACATTACGATTATCTTAGAGTCTTAGTCTTCCAGGCTTGATTCTCCCACTTGCATTTGTTTTTGGTTTTTCGTATTCCCCCCCCCCCAAAAAGAAGGAAAAAAAAAGAAGCCAAAGTCGGGAATGACAAGTACCTCTTTGAGGCATGCGCTATTGGGTGATACCCTTTGAGGCAATACTGCTACTGGAAAGCTTGCTTCCTATGTCAGTGAGTCCATAAAGTAACTTATATATTGTCAAGTGGGAATGAGTCAAACTTTGATTGGCTCAGTCTCTGGGGTGATGGTACACGCACGCGCCATGCACTACGATGGATACATTATTATGTTGGTTTGTGGGGTGAAAAGTGGAGCATAGATGTCGTCTGTGAAGACTCAGAGTTTTGGAGTTGTGTACACCTAGTTTACATACAACATAATATCTTGGTTTAAAAGGTTATGCGTCTAGTTGAAATTTGATATTTGTTTCCTTATGTACATTTGTTTGGGGAAGAAAAAACAAAATCTTATTAGTTCCTTCTTTGGTTTTCCTTTTTCTTTTAAATATTTTGTGATTATATCTTCTGTA
>NCQV01105495.1:0-14855 GCA_002740545.1 Lophocereus schottii | reverse complement strand
AAACTTAAAAATTTAAAATTTAAAATTTAAAATTTAAAATTAAAATTTAAAATTAAAAAATTAAAAAATTAAAAAATTAAAATAAAAAATTAAGTACAAAAAAATAAAAAATAAAAAAATAAAATTCAAAATAAAAATTAGATAAAAATTACAAAATTAAAAAAATAAAAATATTATGATAATTTAGAAAAAAAGTTGTATAGTGAACTTTTTGGTGCAAGAATAATTAAATCTCACATGACACTTTACAAATAAATAAATAAATAAATAAATATTTTTTTTAATTTAAAAGGGGAATGGGACTTGAAACCCTCCCAAAATGGGGGGAATCAAGTCCCATTAGAATGGGGGAACTTGAAACCTTTGGGTATCTAGTTCCCACCGACATCAAATGGCTCAATCTACCTCCGTTAATCTCACATAATCATGGCTCAACCTAATTTTTCACCAATCCACTGATTTCACAAAATCACATAACAAATCAAGAAAATTCATAAAACTATTTCACCTAAATTATTACACTAAATTACACGCAAAATTAGACTTATATAGCTAATATAATAAGACATAATTAACAAAAGTATTAATATATATATAGTTTTGCCCAAATATTAAAAATCCTTAACTCTTACAATGCACATTTATCCTGAGTGGTAAAGGTTGGACGAGACATGCTGGAACAAAAAAGAGAGCTCTGCGTTAGCTTCCTTAGGGAGTACAAAGATGTCTTCGCATTCAGACCCGAAGAAATGCCCGTCCTAGATCCCGTGGTCATTGTGCATCATCTAAATATGGATCCAGCTCACAAGCCCATGGTACAGATGAAAAGGCATATGGGCACGGAACAGTGCGTAATCGCCATTGAAGGTGTTAATACCCTCGAGTGGATCTCAAATGTGGTACTGGTGAAGAAGCCAAACAGAAGCTAGTCGATGCGCTTTGACTTCGAGAACCTCAACAAAGCCTACCCAAAGGACAGTTACCCCTTTCCTGAAATCGATAAGCTACTTGGCCGTATAGATCGCCATGTAATGTTAAGTTTCATGGGCACCTTCTTCGGCTACCATTAGATTCCCTATATCTCAGGCCGATGCTTTGTCCAAACTAGCCAGCTCATCGGTGGATGACAAGCCCAATAGAATCCAATGGGAGAAGTTACTTGAAGGAAGCATGGGACCTCGGGAGGTCATGTGGTTTGATAGGAGTCTCGCATGGATGGACCCTATCTTCGCACATTTGATGAATAGAACTCTTCTATTCAATCCTAAAGAAGTAGAGTGGGTTAGGAAGAGGGCAAAATGACTTATCCTGTACAGCGAGATCCTCTACAAACGATCCTGTGGTCATCCCCTCTTACGATGTGTAACACCCGAGATAGGGGGAAAACCCTGGAAGAAATCCACCAGGGAGTTTGCAGCTCACGCATCAAGGAACACACACTTGCTATCACAGCCCTTCGCACTGGATATTATTAATAGTCTTTGAGAGAGGACATCGTGGTCGTAGTCGGCAAATATGACAAGTGCCAGAAGTTTTCACCAATTTAAGGAAAACCCTCCACCCCACTAGCACCCATCCTAGCCCCTTGCCCGTTTGCCAAATGGGTCATAAACATCCTTGAGTCATTCCCGAAGGCAACAGCATAGAGAAAGCACTTGTTTATAGTAATTGACTACTTTACAAAATTGGTTGATGCTGAGCCAGTGGCCTCAATCATAGTCAACAAAGTTCAAAAGTTCACATGGCGAAACATAATCACATAGTTTGGAATACGTTATGCCATGATTTTTGACAATGGGTGGCAGTTTGACATCGATAAGATTAAGGACTATTTAAAGAACTGCAGTTGTTAGGCTCAGTTTGCCGTTGTAGCCTAACCATAAAGTAATGGCCAGGCCAAAGTAGCTAACAACGTCATTTCTATATAGTCTACGGAAAAAGTTAAATGTCACCAAAGGGAAATGGGCCAATCAATTATCTGGTATACTATGGTCCAGGGGCACGAATATATTGGTATATAGTTCAATGGTCATCCTTCCAGTAGACATGGCCCTCTATGCTCACAGCCTTACCACCTTCTAGGAGGTCCTCAACAGCTCCGTATTGGGGGAGGCCCTTGACCTATTAACCTCAGTTTGGGGAGATACCTACCTACGAGAGGCACTCTACAAAGCTACGGATGGCATGGCTTCACAATCGGTGAGTCAAGGAATAACCCTTAGGGGCCGGTAACCTAGTGTTAAGGAAGAAGGAGGCTGTAGCTAAGGCACATGAGCACGGCAAACTGACTGCCAACAAGGAAGGACTATATGTTACCGAGAACATGTCTATCCTGAGACGTACAGGCTACTAACACTTCAAAGAAATGAAATCCTATAGACTTCATATGCTAACAACCTAAAAGAATACTTCCTCTAAATACAGGCACAGCATAGTACCCTCACCCTTTCTCTTTATGATTAGCAATTGTAAAAAGGACCCTGTAAGGAATTTTGTACAATTAATGAAAAAGGGATGCTTAATGTGTACTTAGTTTCTTTTCAATCTCTGCATTTTGATTGTTACTAGTTTTGGGGCCATAAAGCACGGCCATCACAATTGGCCAATAATAAATGCATGAACAGTAACGTAAAACTCAACAAGAAGCACGAAATCAAAACAAAATTATGAACACAAACATCTGAGGGCACCAACTTTGTTAACTTTGTTAAAAGTTCATAAGGTGATGGGCCACGACCCTGTAATTTGAGAACAAGATGGTAAAACAAAAAAGCAAGAATAGGAGGCTCTAGTGTATGCGATCCTTATCCACATCATTAGGCCCTCTTCATCTTGGTTTTCCTCTTGAGGCATCACGATCTGGTCCGGGTCAGCCTGATCCTCATCATTGGGCCCTTCGTAATCGAACAACACCTCCACATGATCTTGCCTAGCTTATAAATCTTTGTGACAATCCTCTAGGTATAAGACCCAAGCTCCAAACTACCCCCTCTTGCTTTAAGAGTCCTCCAACCACATATCAAGAAGCTCGTAGAAGAAGCCTACTTGATCTTCTACACCACGAGCATGCCCGCAGCGCTTAGCTGTCTAGGTCTCCTCTTGGGCAGCTGACTTTGTGTCCTCTGCCTCCTTCTCTAAGCCAACTAGATGCTAACTCATCTCTTTGTCTTGCTCTGTCATTCCTTCATTTCCTTCTTCGGGTCTTAATAATGACCCTTGTACTTAGCAGCAAACTACTTCAATGAGACAAAAGATCTTCTTGATAAAGAGATTCGATTCGGAACTCTTAGATGTCCAAGGTCTAATATTGAAATAATTTCAGAGGTTTTCCTTGAGTGTCAACAAATAATTCGAAATGCCTCGCTAGAACAGGTCCGAGTCAAATAGCAATGATTCGAAGCACTTCATCTTCGCCATCTCCTCTTCGAGGATCTTAAGCTGCTCTTCCAGGTCAGCTATAGCCAGGCTGGTCATCATGGCCCTGAAGGATTGTGTAAAGGCCTAAAGGAATAATAGAGTTCGATACCAGGGAAAAAATATACGTATAAGGAAAATAGGCGAGTGAGGTTAAGATGCAATTACCTCACCATCTACCACATATTGCTCGATAACCTGTGGAGCATCAAAGCAGGCAAAAAGAGCCATGTCCTATCTGTAGGTAAGCCTCTCTAGCAGCGCTTACTTAGCACAAGGGTCAACCTTTAAAAAAGACATGACTACAGCAAACCATGGGGAATATCCTGCCAGGACTTACTGGCAAGTCATTTAGCGGTTGCCTTAGGAGTCGCTCCGAGGAGATGAACTATGAACCCTTCCGAGCTCACCTACCGAGCGGAGGTTAAAGACACAACACTTACAGGTTCACTTTTGGCAGCAGTGGTTTCATTGGCCAATCGTTAGTCCGTAACTTGTTCCATGCGGCACGGAAGTTTCCTGGCCACAGTCAGAGGTAGAGACATCAAGGAAGTGGGATGAGGGCTCATCCAAAGAGTTAACTTGACCTACAACCCAAAGAGGAACCATGTCAATACGAGAAGGAGAAAAGAGATGAGAATGGTAATAACAAATTGCCCAACTCTAGAAGCATGGGCCTCAATGCAGTGGCCATTCTTCCTCCCGTTGCCGAGCCTTATCCTCAGAGATCGCCTCTCGATTTGCATCCCCAGATTTAGGCCTAGTTAGTCTCAAAGAAGGCACTGTTACAGAGAAGAAAATAAGATTGAGTTAGCTTGACAGTTAGGTAAGAAACATAGGAAAGGAACGGTACCCTTGGAGTGGTCTCCATAGTAAGTAGCCTGGGAGCTCCTAGTAAGAAATCATTCTTGAAATACCCGAACTTGGGGAGCCAATTTAGCAACTCCTTGTCACTAAACTTAACCCTTCTTTATTTAGGTCATTTCCCTTTTTACCTTCTGTTATCGAGGACATGAACAAGGAAAGAGGGTGAGATAAGTCACTCTCCCACGTGGTGCATTAAAAGTCATTTGTGGCCCTCTACTCTTCTTCAACTTGGCACGTCAAACAGACTCCTTTTGGGCTTTTTGTTGTTCTAGATTGGAAGGTCAGCCCAATTGCTTTCACACCTCACAAAGAGGAAGTCATATTTCCAGTTCTTTAACCCAGACTTTCTCTAAATAGCAGACATAAAACCCTTCTTCTTGTTAAATGAGCACTAATTATTTTCTTCCGCCTCACTGGATGCCTTCTACATCGTGTGATCTTGAGCAAAGGCTTGAATCATGCAGGTCAAGCCCCTTAGCTCACGAATGGCAATAAAGAAGCAAATTCTATGCTAAGACATGGGCATAATCTAAGCAACAGCCACGTCATACCCTGTGCAAATGTCATGAATCATTTTATGCAAGGGGTAACATAGCCCATAGCCTAGAGCTAAGTACACTGCGATCTGACCACGTGGTGGTGTCTTCACAGCGGCATCCGTATGAGGAAGGATTAAGGAATAATCGAGGGGAGAGGAGGTACTTCTTATCCAAATCAGACCGATTAGGTGATGATGTTACCCTAATGTTTAAGAAATGGGAGCCTAATCTGTCATTAGGATCAGACTAAATAAGTGCCCCTAAAAAGACTACGCTAATCACCACAACTTCCTTGCCTAGATCCCATCAAAACATGCTTCTTCTGAACTCAACCCTGTGGAGTCCTGACCTGATGAGCTAGAATCGCCAGTATGCTTTGAGGGTAGGAAGGAGAGGAAGAGTTATCTTTGGAGAGAAGCTCAATCATCAGTTCTGCAACAGTCTTCTGCTTCGTCCTAGGCAGCTTACGTTTCTAAAAATCATGCATATGTTTAACTGTCGCATCGATTTCCCATGGACAAACCGCAATCTCCTCAATGCTCAATCTGCTAGGAGTGAAGGATGGCTTACTTTAGACCACGAGTCATCAGGTGCCTCAAAGATGGGTAAAGCACAAGGGATACTTTTGGGCTCCCTAAATTTACGCTTACGAGGAAAGGATAAAACCAACCAGCCATCAATTTTTTCCAAGAGGTTGGTGAATACAGGATGGTATTCCTCCTTATGTGGACCTAGAGGTTTCCTAGGAGGACAATGACGGGGGGAATAAATGATTATCCTCTAACCCCTTATATAAGTAAAAGAGTGCGGGGATGGAAAACCGTTGTGCATATGTATCCGATGTATATCATTAAAGACTAATGTAAAATTGAAAATCTAAATATATCCAACATCCACAAATGTTGGAATTATATTTTTGCATTCCAAACATTCCCTTTGCAACCCCTTACATTTTCAACTCAACCATCCCACTACAAATTAAGGGATTAACAGCATGTACTTATATGTTCTAGGAAGGTTCCTACTTTGTGAGAACAGGCGTTGCGGTTGCAACAACTATAGGTTCTTACTCCACGGTCGAGGTGAGAGTTCTACGGTCAATAGCATTTGGGTAGCATTAGCAGTTTCTTGTCTAGAGAAAAAAAAGGTGAAAAGATATCACATATAGTCCATGACACCATACTTAATAGAACCATCATAATGTAAATTGATGAGGTGACACCATGTACTAACTGTTTAAGGGGGGTACCTAAATTAGGAGAATAGGATTTGTATGTTGCAATAAGCATTAGTTTTGCCTTGATGGAGGATGATCGAAGGTCAGGAGCATAGGGGCCAACATTTGCAGCTTCCTGTCCCAAAAAAAGAAAATTACCCATAAAGGAAGAACATCATAAAGTAAATGTCCTCTCCCATTCATGACATCAACCTCAAGTGTTATTGACTACTCATCACTAACTATTGTTACAAGTGCTCAATGAGAATACCAAGCAACCAAAATAAAACTCATTTCAATGCGTATGTTAATGAAAACAACTTGTAGATACGATGACGTTGTAATCAGCAACACAGAACTTCATCTGACATATCATTCGATGAGCAGTATAGCCTACAGTATGGCCAATCGCTCATACTTTTTATTTTTTCGATTAGAACGTGGCCTCTATCCAATTGTACAAGTAGTGTATAACTATGGTATGTGATTTCCATGTATTACCAACAACACATTACCATCATTGTTGGTTTGCGTACGAGGGTACGGGGCATAAAATGTGTCATGCATTTGTCAAGCCCTTCAGTAAGTAAGAAACGAGGTAACACGACATAGATAGCTATGCATGGGGAGTAATATGCACGAAGATTAATGATACCTTGTCTGCTATATGTGACATTAGGCTATCTGAGCCACTTGGTGTATGCAATTCACTGCCAATATTATCAACAACTCTACCTGAGCTGAGCTCAACGTTGGACTTCCCTTTCAAAGTATTAGACTGCTCTTACGGTTCATCCATCATGTACTCATGACCTTCCTACAATGTAATATAAGACATTGTCTTGGTGTGCACTTCTTATTTCACTTTGCATCCCCTACATCATGTGAAAACTACTCTCCCTCTAATTCTAATAAGATAGTATTACATCTCTTGCATCAATGACACACAAACAAGAAGCAACACTATTAGTCTTAAGGCATATTATTAAGAACATTAGTGACTTGTTAACATTAGGCTCCAATTATAATTTCTTGCTACAGCATACTAACATTTACATCTGTGTTCCACACTAGTAGCCCTATTTAAGGTTCATGCATAATAAAATGAACTTGGGCAACTGTCGTTGCTAGCGTGGTTTTCCCTAACAACTTTTCTGTTACCATGTTAATTTTTTATCATATGTGAACGATTTCAATAACTATATTATTTATTTCTAAGAATAACAAATTGTTAACATTACAGTGACCGCTAGTGTCTCATCATCTATAACTTCTCCTTCCAATGACACCATAATGAGGATGCGACTTGCTCTTCAGGGCTTATGAGCTAGGAAAGTTTGAATGAGTGTTGTCACCTATTCATTATTTGACCTTTCTTTTTCTTCACCACTATTTTTGTTAAGTGGGGTTGGGAAGTGTTAGATGCTAACTTTTATTTGTTAGTTGCATTTATAAGTTGTTAGTTCACACAAATAAACAAATATCTTCGAAAATGATAATTGTAACGAATATTATCTTATTGAAAACAATAATTAAAAGTAATACCATAATAAGGATGTATTCAATACTTAGAATATAATAGACAAAAACAAGCATGGTATATAAATAGTGTAGAAAAGGAATAAGATACTGAATCATAAGCATCAAAATTCCAACGGTGCATCATTTAGCTAGATGTTTTCATACATGATTGGTTGATAATCAAAGTCAAATTGTGATTTGCAATTTATAAACAAAACTCATAAATTTGATTTTCACTACATCGTAATCTTAACTTGCGTGTAGCAAATGAGACTATTTATGAGCCAATTATAATCTCTCATAATAGTTAATAATTAGGTAAAACAAGATAAGTCAAAGTAAATGTTAAAGCAACAAGGAATTTCAAGCCTTCTTTACAAGATTTTGTTTATTTGAAAGGCCAATTGCATCATTTGAAGTGAAAAAGTGACCTAAAAAATTACTTCGAGAAACATTAAGGTACTCACAAATTACAACAACAAATAACAATTTATTTTCATCAAATGAAGGTCCTTTAAATAGTTACACCAAAAGTTGAGATATCATTGTATAAATTTTCTCTTAGCTGATTAATCAAATAAACATAACAAGAGTTAAAACTCGTGGAATTTAAATTACAAGAACTAAATCTCATTTAGCCATCCTGAATTATCTAGTATAACAATTGATGGGGCAAAATATTGGGCAAAACGCAAGTCAAAAGTTAGAGTTCATCAAACTGGTGAAGAGAATTACACCCCTTCAACTAAGACCTCCAATCTGTTTGATTTCATCATGATAATATTTATTCTCAATTTTGATGCCAAGAAATTCGCCAAGATGAGTTAGAAATGATTAAGAACTAAATTTGCAAAGTTGTCGATACGTACTTAGTGGTCGTGATGAATATGGCTTTGATCAGGACTCAATTTGATATTCCAAAAAGAAAACCTCTTAAGCTTTCATATGTCCAGGGTCCACCCTTCCTATGAGACAGGTCATACTAAAAAGTTATTCAGAGTCAATTTTGTGCAATTAATGAATTTAGCTTACTAACATTGTGGCGCTTCTATTGTTGCTTTCTTATGGTTTAATGTATCCCTAGTTTACTGATCTCCATAAACTAGAGACCCTAAGCTTTGTACAAGAACTTCTTTTATAAAATGGAGCACTCTAACCTACATAAATAAATAAAAGATAACATAACTATAAACTGGAATCTAAGACAAAGACAACACGTTAGCTTCTAGACCTTCTTTTTTCCATAAATATGTCTTTTTCCCAAGTTCAAAGATATTTCATAACTTATCAACCTTTCTAAATAGCTAATCATTAGCATCTTAAATACATATATATTGTAGGATAAAATAAGTTGCACAAGACTAGATAAATATTATTTAAATAAAACCAAGTGTTCAACTTGATTTTACAATAGCCTTTGGATTTAATAACTAGATGCTTGATACTAACTTTTCATTCTCTTCCTCAAAATCCTATAGAAATTTGCATAATCGAAAGCAAACCTTAAGAGGACTTCCTCCAAACTAAGTAAATAAGATTCCTTACACATGTGTGCTACCTAGTCACAAATTACACTAACCAGATCACTAGAGCCTACAATGAGCATGCATACTTAGTTTATATCATGGTGTGTTCTTCTTCCATTTTCTAATGCGGAGTACCATAGTCCTCAATCTCAAGCACAATTTTAGCCTGTTAAATGCCTCCCTATAAAGTAAACCAAGTTCAAATTAGTATGCATAGTTGCTTTGTCACACGTCGTTCAATTCCTCCCTGTGAAGTAAACCATGTTCAATTCCTCACCCTCACACATCATTCACAAGTTTCATCATCTTGTTATCTAGTTACAAATCGCAATCTAATATATCATGTGGTGATGTTAATACAAGGGTACATGGTTGAGTTAGGGGCAATAGATGGAACACTAGTTGATCCGAACATTTCAATTACAAATGATAAAAGTATATGAAATTGAACATGAAGCGGATACCTGCAACTCTGATTGTGTCGTAGGGGCAATAACAGCCCATCAGTATGTAATAGTTGCTTTGTCAGCTGTAAAGCTAGGACCATTGTAACAGGGTGAAACTCTTGCTCCTTTTCTCTTCCTCACCCCTTTCCCTGATATCATGCAGTTCATCCTTCAACACTTCACTATCTCTATATAAATTAATTAACTAAACCTTTACCATATATGTCACACTCAAATATGCAAGGATAGTGCATTGCAAGCAAAGAGGTAAATTCCACTGCATCACCAATTGCATCACTAAATTAAAGGACTTCATTCATTAGAGAGTCAGCAAATATTCCCTCTCATGTCTCCTTCAAACATTCTATTATCGGGTACATCAGCTTTACCTTCTCCCTAAGTACATGGAAATTGTGATGATTATTGCCTTTGAACTTCGGATATTGACATTACTGCAAATATACTCAAGTATATATTGCATACATAGGTTAACATATCTCACCTTAGTACATCGATCTTCTAAGATTGTGTCCTGTAGCCCCCCAATTAGCAATATCACGTGTGTTAGATGTGTCATTGACATGGTCGACTCTATGTCTAAGGTGATTGCACTACGATGTAACACATTCTAAGGTTCATTTTCAAGTATCTCATCCTTTTTGGAGTGCTTGCATGAGGTATACACCTTTGCAATTTTCTACTTTTGCAAAATGCTGCATCAGGGTCAACATACGAAGATGCCTGCATTGTGGAGAGTTACATCACCAAGGTATTCTCCTTATCTAGTTTGCAATGGTAGGCCTATTTCCTTGACAATATTCCTCATTCCAACTACATGCTACCTCAATTGCATCATCATTGACATCGTGAACATCATCGTCTACCACCAAAACACCTATGTTCATAAGCTCCTCCTTCCTAGGGTAGTCTACAATGGAGCTATCAACTTCATGCACCGCACTGTGGTCATTATGATATAACATTCTCTGCTCACTCTAACACGAAGGATTGCTTTCTTCTGCATGAATAGTGCATTGCAATGCACCTACATGGATGTCCCCCGTGATGTCACCCTCATGGACTACGTGACATATGGCTCTTTTTAAGTTGAGGAGTCCACAGTTCCTAGTCTATGATGTGGTGTACGTACTCCTATTTGCTGCCAATGGCCAGTTACAATCTGTCCCTCCCCCTTTGCCACCACCAATGCCTTCACTTTTGCCAACTCCTTCTTCATGGCAGCATGTGCTTCTTTCTCTTAGGAAAGTGCCTCCCTTGCACTCTGAAGGCACTCTTTAATGTTGATTACACCTTGCCTCGTCAATGTTAATAATCTAATTGAACACTGTTGCATTTTAATTTTACTTTCACATGTTAGACGTAGCAATCAAACACCATATTTTACAATAACCGCGCATTAGCATGCACCCTTACATGAATCCATTACTGTATTTTATAACAAACAATAATTCAATGTCTAAAAACCAGTTAAGGTTACTATTCTAGCCTTCCAAGGCACAATCTACTTGTACATCTACATTTTACTATAATTTATAAGTAAGTATCTTTGCTTAGTTGAACGAGATGTCCTTCCACAGACTATCACTTAGGGTCACATTGACCTTTTACCAAGTTGGCATTAGTTTCATACTTGTGCATCCTCCACATACACTTCATATTCATCAGTCTCACAAAATGCCTTCATTAATGATTTCGTTCTCTCTATATACCTCACCTCCAGCACATGGAAGTCTATATGTTGTACAATTAGTGTCATTCCACTCTCTAAGAAATGCAAATTTTGTAATCATGTAGTAGGAAAAGTAATTCCATACATGATTATTCTTAATCGTAGAAATGACAACTCTTACATCATATTTCTTATGTTTGTACAAGCTAACCCAACTCATAATGCGTGGTACACACTTATCAGCCACAAAGGAATATAGGCTTATATGCTCATAGAATCACACCTAATTTGGTAAACTTCAAAGGAATTATAATCTTCAATACTACTTAAGATCTAGTTACGCATTACCTACCCATTACAATATCATTGTAAAACTATTGATTTATAAATTTTTTATTATATGAATTTTTCCCTGCATTTCCTCTATTGTCTTAACCAGAAAGCTCCACACTGACCAATCATAGTCGGCCATGCATTGGACGTCTTTGGTCATTGTAAGTAGCTCTCAAGCCACTTCCCTTGTAGATAGGGGGAAGAACAGTCCACTCAGTACCAACAAGAAGTAAAATTTAGTGAACAACCCCAGCCTCTCCACTTTGTTATTCAACTTACATAGGTCCACTTGAGACATAGTTCCTTTATATGCACATTTCCTTCTCATTTGTCTTTCTCGTCCTTCACTCTCGTGAACAGGTCGTTCATTGCTCCCTTTAGGACTTCCTCTACCGTACTGGTACCTTCCCTATCCTCAAATGTGACCTGTTTTCTTATAGTAGGGAACCTCATCAACAAGGCAACATCGTATACAGAAAATGGTACCTTCATTTGACCAACCTTGAATGCCTTTGTGTGTGAATTCCAACATTCCACCAGGGCACGTATCAAGCATCTGTCCATCACAAATGGCCTATACTCCAAAACTAGCCTTTACACTGTATCTCTAATTTCCAACTTCTGGAACTCCTCTAGCTCAGAGTTTATTTTGCACATGGCTTCAGGTGCACAATGATGTCTATTTACTATATCAACCATGCCACCTGTCTCGTTCTTACCTTTAGCATGCATTCTATTCATCAACACTATTTGCTGTTGCATTATACTCTCTCCCCCTCCAGGCCTCCACCTTTTTCCCTTGTATCTCCACTACCTTCTCCTTGCCCCCTTCTGTGTAACTTTACCTACATTCCTTCCTTGTGGGTTAACACCTGACTAGTATCTCCCTTATCATACATCTTTGAGCGTAACTCTGGCACAGTCATGTCACTACTACTAGAACTTACTTCCTCTTCCAATGCATCAATGGGCTACTGGTAAATTTTCCTTCTTCCCCCTTAAACGATGTAGAAGCATTTCCATCATTGTCATTGCTTACATTGCCTTCACTCATATAGGTGACATTCCTTTTTGTGTCTCCCTTATCATGCACCTTCCTTGAGTGCAACTCTAACACAATCACGCCACACAACGACAAACATAGTCATTATTAAACAACTACACTAATACATTCCATAAAATTGATATTTACTTACTAACTAGTTTCTTTCGTGAGGGAAATGGGGTTCCGTACGACTACTTCTTTTCTTGTTGACCAAAACACTTGCAACATGTACACTTAGGTACATAGTTACGGAAATGCTGGTAAACATAACACACCAACAAATGTGATACTTGGGAAATGGGCTTTCATATAATTTCTCCTCTACTTGTTACAATTTCTCCTCTACATGTTACAAATCACTTATAACATGTACATTAGGTTTATAGATATGAAAATGCTCGTAAACATTACACATCATTGTCTACCATGTCCGGGAAGAAGGGTTCCATAATACTTCCCCTCTATTTGTTTACCAACCATTTCTAACATGTACCCTTGGTTATGCGACTCTGGAAATCTTAGTAAACATGGATACACAATTTCCTGTGATGTCAAGGGATACAGGTTCCGTACTAATTACTCCTCGACTTGTTTGCCATCCACTTACAACATGCACACTTAGGTGTATAGCTATAAAAGTTAAACATAAACACTGACCTATGTCTTTAACCCAAACCATCATGACCCATTTTAAACAAACAAAATCAATTCAATACACCTACCAAGTTACAAATACCCCAACACCACTACATTCACGCCTCCCTGCAATCCAAGTATCATGCCTCTTCTCTACTTGCATCATACAAATGTATATGATTACTTCTATTGGTATAATTTATCAACATAAAAGGCTACATCATGGTCTAATGTTCCAGGGATGCTTGGGTTACAGGATATTTTCAAATTAGATACTCTAACTATGACTACACCTATCTATTACATTAAACTATACATGAATGGCTACATCACTAAACGTTTGCTGAAGGACCGTTAGCTCCACACTATGAACTTTGTACTTAAAGATTATAAACCACTCTTTCATATTACATTGACATATTAAATTGAGTCTATAATTCATATGCAATTTTGTTAATATCATTATCGACTTTTGTTTCATACACATTGCTTTAAATTCAATTCATGGTTCCAAGTGCAATGACACGAGACCCATGACAACCTCATACGGGATTAACAGTTCACCTAATTTTCCTCTACAGTAGGGATTACCTGACACTAACATTTTGACGCCTACCACATTTCATTTATTATGTCTACCTATTATGTAATTTAATTACGTAATTTATTCTACCTGGCTAAAGTCAGCTTATCTATCAAACATAGATGCGAAATCATCTTCATACATTCATCTCCTTCAGGTCACGTTCACATCTTCTTCATCGCCTAGTGAGTTCCTACATGCACCTACCATATCATCATTTAACCACCCCATACCTCTACGTACATATAGTGTCATGCATAAGTAAACAAGATAATCACACATACTTGATCTCTACATCACCCAAAAAAAAAAAATTCCCCTAACTTCAGTTCTACTGCCAGTGGTACTAACAACCCTACAACAAGTAGCCTATCTCTATTACTCACCTTTATATCCCACACGACTGTATACCTTGCATAGACTCACCCCCACTCACCCAATCACGCAGTTGCGAGGGTTTCCGTTCTAACAACATCAAGCAAATCATATTAGCACACCCCTAGTTGTCAAAGCACTCCAATTAACCACGATAATGGAGGACAACCACTTCTTTCACTCAAGGGCGGCTGAATAAGTTTAAGCATTACAACTTACAATTCAAATCTAGTCTGCATTTGAAATTGAGTTTGCCACTTCCACTTGTCACTGAGACTTTCAGAGTCCATCATAATGAATGAGCAAAACAACAAAAGAACCCAATAAGGACGAAGTAGTTGAAAACACTAAATATTTATCGTAGTCTATTAGAAAAATTGAAAAAATTAGTACCAATAGAGTTTAATTGATACTTTTATCACTTGAAACTGCAAAAACAAAGCCGTTCTTAAAAATTTTATATAACTGACCATTCCAAAAATTGTGCAAACACGAGAGATTCTTCAATATTACAGACATATATGAACACAATAACTAAGATATAAGCAAAATATAAAACAATTCGATTTAGCATAGATTTACGCTAGATACTACACGATATTTTCGAATCAGGTAAAACTTTCCAAAACATAGTTGGAAATTAAGACCTTATTACAGATCTTTG
>NCQV01105484.1:11019-21077 GCA_002740545.1 Lophocereus schottii | reverse complement strand
TGAAGTCATCTCCTCTATGTGATTACTCCTCTGCCTTTCGATCTATGTGTTGTTTATGAGTTGTTTACATTGCTGATTAAATAGTGTTGTGAGTGCTTGCATCACTTTGTCGATTCTTCTTGCTTTTTGTACTTCCCAGTCACGGTAATGTCATGTTTAAATTCTTCATACTAGGCAACGATACTGTAGACCGATCTTTGTTAGTACATGTAACTAATGTAGGAGTGAGGTAGTTCAATCCTTCACATGTGAGTGACCCGATTAACCATTTGAAGCATTGTGATTGACAGATCTTACTTTGACATCTTATCCCTATAAGGAAAGCTCATACATTGGCAATCTACGCATGGATATTAACATAGAGAATTTAGGAGTTAGGAGTTCTTAAAACTATGCTTGATCCTGGAATTTTAGAAATGGCATATCCTATGTGCATGTATACCGAGTGTTGTGCTACAAAATGTCGTCCATTTATTCATTTACAAATAAAATTATTTTTTTATGACAATTAAGTTAATGTCTTTAACAAAATAGTGAAGAATAATGAATCATGACTCACGAGTATCCCTTTGTTGTAATATAGCACTTCCGTTTAACATTGCTTTATATTGCACTTATACGTTCTAAGTTGGTCTATGGACAGTTTGTAAAACCTTGATTGAACTACCGCCAGACTGCACAATGGTGCATTTTCCGCCCCTCTATATTCATTTTTGGTAGCCTTCATGATTTATCCCTAATGTTGCCTGGGATAATAGTTCATTCTTTTTTTCCCCCAAATAAGATGCATGGTTGGTTTAATTTATGGGAGTAATGAATGTTTGATGATGCTTGACATAAGCTAATGTAGATTGGTCTTGTCATTTGCTCTTGGACCTTGTTTGGACGGTGGAGATGATTGAATAAGAAAGTTTCCCACCTGTACATGTGTGGAAGCAACTGATGAAACTAATCATCGTTTTGATTTGTTTACGGACATTAGCTCACATAAGGGATCAGCTTTTGTTCAATCATACTTGGGTATCATTGCAAACATTTGTGGTTGGCTTTTGCTAGCCATATTGTACCGCGGGAGGGAGGATTTTTCTCTGGTGCTATTGTGAGAAACAGATGAACTAAAAGCAGAGGGAAAAGAAGCAAACCAAAGAGTAGAAATTTCTAGTTCTATTTTTATGAAGTCACAGGTTGTGTTCTTGGAATTTTGGCTTCCTCACGAAACATTCAATTTAACATAACTAGTTTGCTTTGCAGAGAAGCCAAAAAACTTTCCATTGATAGAGATGGGACTCTCTCTTCTCTGTTGCAAATGGTTTACTGACTTCCTGATGCTCTAGCTGCTATAGAGAAATGTGGTAAATGAGGCATCTTCTTCTTATACTAATCGAACTAGTATTCGGTTTTGCTAGGACTGACGCTTGGAGTGAATTTTGCTTTTCTTGAATTGTCTTTTTTATTTTTAATTTATGTGAAATTTTAAAATGTTGCTTGTTTCAGGACCCGATGCATCTATCGCAGAACTGACCGATTTCATATATGCTATGGAAATGGTGAAGAGAACCACTTCTGAGCTTGTTGAATCATCAGCACATTCTCAGATAGTGCAGAGAAAGAAGAGAAAAATTATTAATGAATCTCTCAGGCCTCCTAACCTAATGATTGGATTTGGCATACCTGGGATGACGTTGTGTGTTACAACAGAAATTGCCAATGAAGCCAGAGGTCATCCATACTTCTATTATAAGAATGTCGCTTGTACTCCAAAGAGAGTCTAGGCTCAGAGAACTCGATCTCTATATGATATCGAGTTTGGTTTCATTGATTCTGTGCATTTTTCAGCTGCTGCAGGAAAAGAGGATACATCCACAACCTCCCAATTGAGAATTGGTCGCCACTCCTTCCAATTCCACCAAATACATGAAGTGCTACCGGTAACCAGGACGTGGTGGCCTAGTTGGGGTAAGAGAACACAACTGAATTGCCTTCTGACTTGGATTGCTAGTGCGCCACTGACAGATAGGGCAAGGGAGATTGTGGAAACATGGGAAGGTGAGCCTCCTGAATGTTACCGGAAATATGTAATTGAGCAGTGCAAGGAATGGAATCTGGTTTGGGTTGAAAAGTATAAGGTGGCTGTGCTCGAACCGGATGAAATGGAGATGCTGTTGGGGTTCCCAACCAACCACACAGGTGGTGTTGACATCACTGAGAGATACAAAGCCTTGGGTTAACTCCTTTCAGGTTTCTGTTTGTTTGCTGTGTTTAGGTACTAACCTTGCGTCTGTCTCGTGTGGCAGTGGCCCCCATTCCCTGTGTGGTAATTGGTATCTTCTTGTTCCGTTCTTCCTTGTTTGCTTGATCCCTGAATCTTCTTAGAAATTGTTCATTGAGAATATTTAGCCTCTTTAAAGACCTTGCTTATGCATAAGATTTAACTAAGCTGACATGAGCCTGATGCCAGACTCAAGTGAGCTTGAATTTGGCTTGAATCCCTAAAAATATTGCAGTCTGATTATAAAATGCACCACACCTCTATTCAAATGCCAGTAGCCTAAATATGAAACCATCCCAAAATTAAACCAACTATAACCTGAGTTGAAGGTGAAGCTACGAGGTCTGAAGAAGCAACGGCAGCTGTCGGACTTTAGCAGCTTGCCTTAGCTGATGCCCAACCCAAAACAAGAACGGTTTTGGGACCTGAAATCAGGCAAAAACTGATTTAACCTGAACCCTAATGGACTTGAGCCGAAGCAGCCTGTATCAATTCCAGGTTCCTAAAGATAACGATACTCAAAGTTGATCCAATTGTGTAATTTGTTAGCCAAAGTCTGTAACACTCCCAGATCTCTAATTCATCATTAAACACCATTATTAATGAAAATGCAGCAGAAACCTAAATGGCGTGTTACCATTGTGTTTCCTTCTTGGAAACACCAGGCTGGATATCAAGTCTAACAATTAATACCAAGTCTTCACAAAAAAAAAAAAAAAAATCAACCTTACAGTGTTCAAAACTTAAACCTCTCAAATTAAAACAACTATTGTCTATTACAACTTCTATCATTCATTTCATTCATATTCCGCATTTGAATCTCACCCTACTTTCGAGTCCCTAGCCCCAAGTATAGCTAGATCACCTGAAAACAAAACATTTCATAACAGTGAGATAAATTCAGCAACAAGCACCCCTAACAGTCAAATACGCACACAAATCCATTTTGAAAACATTTGAGGGAAGGGGAGAACAATACGTCTTCCAAGCACACAACCCATTATCATAATCTTCCTTGATCATCACTTTTAAAATCATAATTCCACAATTTAATTCAAACTGCATCTGTTCCGGTGAACGTTTGGGTAAGTGACCCCAGTGGGTCTCATGGCCTGCGCTCTGACATAGCGCAGCCGCTTAACTCATTCCTGGCCTACCACTTTTCAGGCGGTTACCGCTTATCTTTTCCTGACCTACCACCATTAAGGATGGTTACCGATAGTCCTCGCCCACGTCTTAACCGAGTACGTGGTCGCTCACATGCATGCACTTGTTACCCGGGGAAGACAATTACCTTCAATCAATCCAAACCTATTTAACTCACCCCATTCAGTTCTTTTTAATTAATGAGTCCTTACCTCTTACCAGAGGTAAACTTAGCATAATCAGTTCATTCATATTCAAACATAGTTCCCCACCGAACTCGTAATAGAAATCCAGTAATTCCAAACACAATCGAAATAAATTTCACTCTCATGACATGGTCAGTTTCGACTTTCAGACATAACACAACATAGAGTTTTCATCCCGTAGTCACTTTCATTTCATACACTAGTGTTCCTTCAATTTTGAAAAGAATTGCCAGAAATTCTTACTCAAGTTCCAAAACGTTCATGGTTTCAACAACGCAGGGGAAGGGTTAGGCTATGATTGTTACCTGGATACAGTATAGTTTACGGGCTTGTTACTTAAACAAACTCCCTGCTCCGCACCTGGGCCCACACATAGCCCGCAGTCAGTAGACGCTCAAAATAGGACATCCTTGGCCCTCCCACAAATTTATAAAAGGATTTCTAAATTTTTAATTCATCCAAACCCTAACCCTGGTTAAGGATCAGGCTAGCCAGTTTCTGAGTTCAACTTCCAGAAGCTATAACTTTGATTCCTGATATCCAATTTTGGTTTTCTAAGTCAATCCTGAATCCTTAAGTCGTCCTCTACATTTTCTGTGTTCAGGGTTGGCACGGATCTACCCCAAACTAGAACATATTTTCACTTCTTTCTGAAGTGTCTGTGACTGTCTTCCCCTATGATAGTCTCTGGAAAATTTACTACAACTCAGGCCACCCTACTGCAAATGGTCCGATTTTGAAACAAGAATTTTCCTTACATCTAGAACTTCACATCCAATAAATTTCATAATTTTTAGCAACCAATTATGATCTAGGGAATTTTTTTCAAATTCATGGTTGTAACAGTCCCAGTTTCTGCCCAGGTTTTTAACCTTACTTCCAAAATTCATAACTCTTTTTCCACACCTCCAAAAATTGAGTTCTTCCCCAACCTGGAAAGATAATTTTGTATACTACAACATTCATGTTTAGAGTTGTTACCAAATCAAACAGTAATTGGGCCAAAAACTTCAAAAACGAAAACCTACACCAACAGCCTTGATTTTTACAGGGTTCAGTATTTCAGTCATAAGTTCTTCATTTTAACTCCAATTCACTTGATTCAAACACCTACATAATTTCACATCCCAATCCATCTACCATAAAAATGTCAGAATTTTTGAACAACTAGATTAATTACACCGAATTTTCAAATTCGGGGTAAAAACTTCACTTAATCTGCCCAGTTCACCCTTCCACTTTAGGGTCGGTTTCCGCATGTATTGGGTCAAAAATTCGAAATTCCCACTTAGCAACCCCTAGACCCTTGCCCGGACCCAAGCATACCAAAAGAAACCACTTTTACTGAGGCTAAAAATCATACACCATTAAAACATTTTTATGAATTACCTTGAGTCGAAACCGGGGTTGGTTCAATGGAATTTCTGCCTTTGCTCAAGTTCAACGGCAAAAAAGCAAGACAAGGAGGATGGCCATGGGGGGAGGTGGTGGTGGCACGGCAGCAGCGAGGGAGGAGAGAGAGACAGAGTGCAAGGCTAGAGAGGGAGAGAGGAAGGGAGAGAGAGAGACGTGCGGAAGAGAGTGGGAGAGGTAAGGGAGTTAGGGTTTTAGGATTGGGAAAAAAAGGAAAAAGAGGAGAGGTTTAGGAAGGGTTTGATTCTTGCTCAAAATAAAACAAATATTTATCTTGATTTGGGAGAGAACTCATGGCAAGGGGGGTAGTTGATGATGATTAGGGTTTAAGAAAGACCCGAAAATAAACTAACAAAATAATACTAGCAATGATAATAAATAAAAGAAAAATATTGGTAATCATAATAAATAAAAATCATAATAATAATAATGAAAATGGTAATATTAGAAGTTTTACAGAAAAGAAATCAAAAGGACAATTTTAGAGATTTTAAAACTTGCAAAAATGTAAAAAAAATTTATTAGAAATTTTCACGAGGACTCATTTGGCATTGGCTTTGGTTGACTTAGGTCTAAAGGGGTCCAACTGGACATAATTTCCCAAATCGAATTTCTGGGATTTCACAGATTACCTCACTTAAGAAAGTTTCGTCCCCGAAACTTTACTATGCCGCGATGAACTACTATTATAACCTGAATTTCTGAGGTTTTACATGCTACCCTACTTAAGAGGTTTCGTCCTTAAAACTGATACGCACCTGATTATGCAAATAGATGGGGGTATTTGTCTCGCATCCCTTGCTCTGTCTCCTAAGTGACTTCAGATGTCTTATGGTTGGCCTAAAGGACCTTCACAAGCGGCACTATCTTTCTACGGAGGTGCTTCTCCCGCCGATCCAGGATTTGTACGGGTTTTTCCTCATACGATAAATCTTCTTAGAGTTGTATGGGATCAGGTTCGATTACGCGCGAAGGATCTGAGATGTATTTCCGTAGCTGTGACACATTAAATACATTATACACCCTTTAAAGTTCAGTCGGTAACTCTAGTTGGTAAGCTACCTCTCCAACTCTCTGTATGATTGGGTACGGTCCGATATACCTAGGGCTGAGCTTCCCTGCCTTCCCAAATTTCGCGATTCCTTTGGTTGGAGAGACTCGGAGAAATACATGATTGCCTACCCGAAACTCAAGTGGCCTACGCCTCCGGTCGGCATAGCTTTTCTGGCGGCTCTAGGTGACTTTCATTTGTTCCTGGATTACCCTTACTTTTCCGTGGTCGCTTGGATCAATTTCAGTTCGATAGTCAACGCCTCGACAATCTCCTGCCAACAGAGCGGAGTCCTGCATTTCCTCCCATACAGTGCCTCGTATGGGGTCATGCCAATGCTCACGTGATAGCTGTTGTTGTACGAGAATTCGATCAATGCCAGTTATTCGTTCCATGTGCTCTTAAAGTCCAAAGCGCAAGCCCGCAGCATATCTTCCAAGGCTTGAATAGTACGTTCCGTCTGCCCGTCGGTTGCAGAGTGAAAGGCAGTGCTAAAACATAATAACGTTCCGAATGCTTCCTGCAGCTTATGCCAGAATCCCAATTGAAACCGGGTATCCCGATCCGACACTATAAAATTGGGTACCCCGTGTAGTCGTACTATCTCTTCGAGGCAGGCGCGAGCTAACTGATCAAAGGTACAAGTATTTTTCATGGCTATGAAATGCGCTGACTTCGTGAGCCTATCCACTATAACCCAAATTCCGTTGTGCTTCCATTGGGTTAGCGGCAATCTTATGACAAAATCTATGGATACAGAATCCCATTTTCACTCAGGGACATCCTGTGGTTGTAAAAGTCCTGCTGGTCATTGGTGCTCGATTTTTATTCGCTGGCAGGTCAAGCACTTTGCCACAAAATCAGCCACTTCATGTTTCATGTTACTCCACCAGAACGTCTGCTTTAGGTCCTTATACAATTTATTACCCCCAGGGTGTACCGAATGTGGAGTATTGTGCCCTTCGTCTATGATCTTCTTCTTAACTGCCTCTACGGCTGGAACACACACCCTATTATGGAATCGTATGGTACCATCCTCATGAATTACGAATCCGGGTGCTTTACCCACCAATATCTCTTCCCTAATCCATTCGAGTTGAGGGTCTGTGGTCAGGGCTACTCGGATTTCCTCTATGAGAGTCGGCTGCACCTCCATGCTGCAGAGTATAGGTTTCGACCTCGGGGTAATCACATCAAGCTCCAACTTAAGAAATTCCTCACATAACTCGCTTGAGAGTGTCAGTAAACAGTTCAGTGCTAGATACAATCGACGACTTAATGCGTCCGCTACTACATTAGCGTTCGCCGGATGGTGTTGGAAATGGACGTGATAATCCTTCAGGAATTCCAGCCACCTAGTCTATCTCAAGTTCAGATCCTTCTGTGAAAAAAGGTACTTCAAGCTGTGGTAGTCGGTGAAGACTTCACAATGTACTCCATATAGGTAATGCCTCCTGATTTTAAGGGCAAACACTACTGCCGCTAACTCCAAATCATGAGTTGGGTAGTTCTGCTCGTGTGTCTTTAGTTGTCGGGGGCATAGGCTATGATGCCACCCGCTTGCATCAGTACACACCCTAAACCACTCCTGGAGGCATCATTGCACACTGTAAAGTCCTTGTCACCAGATGGTAAGGCTAGTATTGGTGCACTCATTAATTTCTTTTTGAGCTCCTGGAATGCTTCCTCACATTGCTCAGTCCATTCATACCTAGTGGCCTTCTTGGTTAGGTTCGTAAGGGGGGTGGAAATGTTTGAGAAATTTTGAACAAACTGGCGATAGTAACCCGCCAAGCCGAAGAAACTCCTTACCTCTGTCGGGTTTTTAGGTCTGGGCCAGTTTGACACCGCCTCAATCTTTTGGGGATCCACCGACACACCCTCATTAGATACTACGTGTCCTAGGAATGCTACTTTTCTCAACCGAAATTCACATTTCGACAACTTGGTATACAAATTGTTTTTCCTCAAAACTTCCAGGGCTATTCGTAAGTGGTGGGTGTGGTCCTCTGGGGTTCTCGAGTAAATGAGAATATCATCTATGAAGACCACCACGAACTAATCCAAGTAAGGTTTAAAGACCCTGTTCATAAGGTCCATGAAGGCTGCCGGGCATTAGTGAGGCCAAAGGGCATCACCACGAACTCGTAGTGTCTATATCGGGTACAAAACGCAGTCTTGGGTATATCCTCGTCCTTGATTCAAAATTGGTGGTACCCCGAATGGAGATCAATTTTGGAAAAAGTTCTCGCGCCCCGCAACTGGTCGAATAAGTCATCTATTCTGGGTAGGAGATAACGATTCTTGACCGTTATCTTAATCAGCCCCCGGTAATCTATGTACAATCTTAAGGTCCTATCCTTCTTTTTCACGAATAGGACTGGGGCTCCCCATGGAGATGTGCTAGGTCGGATATACCCTTTCTCTAAAAGTGCCTCTAATTAGGTCTTCAATTCTTTAAGTTCAACTAGTGCCATCCGATGGGGTGCCTTAGAAATGGGGGTGGCTCCAGGGGTGAGGTTGATACAGAACTCCACCTCCCTAAGAGGTGGCATGCAGGGAATTTCATCGAGAAACACATCTGGGAATTCCTTCACTCCAGGGATGTCCTCCAGAGAGGACTTAGCATCCTCAGTACTTACCGCATGATACAGGAATCCCTCGCATCCTTTTCTTAGCAACTTATGAGCTTTCATTGCTGATACCAATTTCACTGCCATTCAGGCACTCTGACCCCTATGCACTATCTTCTTCCCGTTGGGCCCCTTCAGGGTGATTTTTCGTTTCGAGCAATTTGTCTGAGCCTGGTACTTGGCTAACCAGTCCATCCCCAAAATAACCCCAAAATCTGTTAACTCAAACCTATATAGGTCCGCCAGGAATTCACATTCATACATTCTAAGAGAGCAACCCTCGTATAACTCCTCACACGGCACAGTCTTCCCATCTGGAAGGCTCACGAATAGTAATGAAGATTTACGAGTGGGGGTGAGTCATAATGTCTCAACCAGCTTAACAGAAATAAACGAGTGGGTGGCACCCGAATCAAATAACACATCTGCAAGCTGAGTTAGGAGAGAGAAAGTACCGTCACAACATTCGGAGCATCCCCCAATTCCTCCTTTCGCATCACATAGATTCTGCCCCCATTGTTTCGAGACGGTTGATAGGGGGTCAGGCTTGGGTTTGCTGAGGTGCTCGGTTTTGTTGGTTGGGGTTTGCCACCTGTCCTCCCCTATTCTGATATGTCTGCGGAGGTCTTTGCCCTTGCCCCTGACTCTGGCCCTGCCCTTGCACAATAGGAGGTAGAGGGAGCGGGCAGTCTCGAGCCTGATGTTAGTGGCTTCCACAGCAAAAGCATCTCTTCACTATCTGACATTTCCTGTCAAAATGTCCTGGTTTCTCGCAAGCATCGTAGGCCACCTTGGGCTATGTATTGGGATACTGACCACCCCGATTGAAGTTGCTAGAGTATGGCCCCCAATAGGTCGACGGTTCTGCTCTTGTGACTGAAAGTTTCCCTGGTTATCCCGATTATCGCCCTTCCTTTTGGCCCCCGCTGCTCATTGAAATAATTGTTCCGCCCTTCATCGCCCTCTCTACGTTGACCACCGTATCATATAGATCAACGTAGGAGGCGTACTGACGGATGGACATCCTCTCCTCAATTGTGGGGTTCAGACCACTTCATCTTTAGCCTTTCATTTGCTACGAAGGCTAAAGCGAATCGTGAAAGCTCCATAAATTTCGAGCCATACTCGAGTACGCTCATGTTCCCCTGCTGCAGTTGCATAAACTCGCCCTCCTTAGCCTTTTGGAGGGAGATAGGGTAGAAATGATCCTTGATCATCTCCTTGAACTTGTTTCAGTCGAACCTTGGTTCGTGTTGTCTCTCCCTCACCGTGGCCAACCATAAGTCAGCCTTGTCCTTCAAATAGGATACCGCGAAGCCCACCTTCCACTCCTCAGGGCA
>NCQV01105445.1:25800-49750 GCA_002740545.1 Lophocereus schottii | reverse complement strand
TAGCAAAGAGTTAGATCCTTGAATTATGCATGTGCTTTTTTCTAGTCTGGATGTTTCAAAGAAATACAACCTAAGTTAATTCAATCTTTTCTCTTGAAATAAATCGAATTGCGTAAACTAATTCAATCATCATTCTTTCAAATGTTCTTGTTTTAGTCTAGATTATAGATCTTGATTACCAATTTTCCTCTTAACATGCAATTCTCTTTCAAGAACTACTAAGTCAAGTCTAATCTTGTTGATCTAATAGTGGGTTTCTCCTTTTGGTATTTCACCCAACTATCAATCCATATGCAAGTAAATTTGGTCACAATCACTCACATCCATTCAAACACAAGTTAGATAGAATCAATCTGAAGTAGACAAAGCACAAGTTTGATAGACTTAGGGATCCAACAACAATATTTTGGCTAGCAAATCCCTTAGATTAAACAAAACTATTCACTCATGAGTCAAACTAAATCAAAATATTTCAAACCAAACATCTACTAAAACAAATCAAGAAAGAGTTCAAGAAGCAGAAGAGAGTATGCTTAGCACAACGGAGATCTCTTCAATAATATTTGAATCTTGAAGTCTCCTCTTGCAAAAGCTTTCCCTTATTCTTCTATTGCTTCAAAATGATTAGAAATGTGAAATTTGGCTGAGATGATAGATAGGATAAGGAGACAGGATGCTTTTTTTTAGGCCAAAAACCCCCTAGCAATAGCAAAGCTCGACCACTTTCAACCACACAATGAAGGAAGATGAAGGGGTCTTCAGTTTGGAAGGCACCACGATCCCACTGTAGTGCCTACTACACTACCCTTCTTGTTCCCTTCTTCTTACCAACAGCATATAAGCTAGGAGGCATTCATGGTGGGTTAAGCGACCTTCATTTGAGGGTCAATATAGGGCCAAAATGGTCTTAAAACATGTAAAATACATCAAGGGAACATACCCAAGCATAAAACGAGAATATAGGCATAAATCAACCACTAAGTCACTCAATTCCCTAAGAAATGGTAGCAATTGACCCTAGAATGGTGCATATTTTCAACTGTTATCAAATGCCCCATTGCTTGAGCTATTGCTTGTCCCCAAGCAATCATGAGATTAAAAGCTAATTTTATTCACAACTTCCTCAGGAAAGACCTGAGTAGTATCTGTATCGGAAAAACTTAACCCAAAGTTAGCCCAAAAATGATCAAAACATTTAGCAATTAGATAGTAAATGAAGTTTTTGAAAAACCTTTAAAGACCACATTGTCAAATTTTAAATTAATGACCAAAATCATCTTAATCACCCACATTGCACCTGTAAAGGTAGAGCCAAAAAACAATCAATAGAACCTTACTTTAGTCTTGTGACACTCTTTACTCATGTGTATAAGTTGGGTTAGTTCCCACAACTCTCATTCTAAAGACTCAATTCTCCATAAGCTTACTTACTTGCTCAAATTCGCCACTGCTAAAACAAAAAATATAGGCAATCATGAGGACTTAGTATAGGTTCTAACGAGGCCATGGGTAAAGGGTGAGAGGGAGAACAAATAGTTTGGCAATGTAGAGCTAAAAGCTAAAGACTAACAGCACTTCATCAGTTTCACAAGTAACTTACTCCTCAAACCAATACAACTCAAATATTCAATCAAATCACATAGCAAAAAATGTTAAATCTTTGGAGCATATATAGACAATCCAACAATGCTAAACTCCTTTACTCTCTTTTTTATTTTGTTTCGTTTTGTGTTTCCAAATTTTTTTCTTTCGTGTTGTTTTCAAAGAGAATGGCCATGGATAGAAACATTCAACACTCCTCCAACATTTTGTAACATTCAACCCATTTTTAATAAACCAATCAAACTAAACCACCTATAAACCTTAACATCCACAAACTAACTCCCAATCAAAATATCACGAGTGAAACTCTATAGCCTTGGCTTAAGGGTAAGATATATGCTTAGCAAAGGGATAAATATGAAGGTTAACATCAATAAACATGTTTAAAGCTTAAAAAAGCTAGCAAGGATGCATAGCAAGGTCACTATTTGGTCAATGTAGTTCAATTAAAACAAAGATACCTCAATCATTTTACCTAAATGCATATGCTAGTGTGATCTTGAATATGAGTCAAAGAAAAATCTAGAGAAATGATGGCTGGAAGAGTCACTCAAGAAAGGCATGGAGACTAAAATTGATGAATTAGGACATCCACCATAGTTATCACCAATCATGAAGATTCACATGCAAATTTTGCACACTAAATTCATTGGGCAATCAACTCGCATTCAATACCTGGTAAAACATGAAGCACATTCCAAAAAAATTATTTCTAAACACTTTTATTCACAATTGGACATATCAAAGGGCAAGCCAAACCAAAGAAGTCTACCAAGTCTACTAAATTCAACATCAGAGGTTGTTTTTCCAACATTTTTAGCATTTTTTAAATTTTTTTTCTTGAATACAATCTTACATGAAGTTAATCCTAAATGCAAAAATACTCTAAATGTCATGCTTCGAATATTTAAAATACATGAGAGATGCAAAACTACGGAAATAAAACTAAATGTGCTAACTACATGCTCTAGCTACAAGTTATTCTTAAATCCAATTCTAAATACAATCACGTGCACTATAGACACCTGCATAAGCTCAAGAAATCAGACATCAGACACCATCAATCAGCTCCCCCATGCTTCGACAAAGCATCGTCCTCAATGCAAGCACATAAGCATAAAGGTCAGGAGGAGAACTAAGAAGTCTAGAAAGGAGGAGGAGTAGGAGAGTGCGGACAATGGCTTTGAGAGATATGCCAATCTCTTCAAGTCTCGAGACATGCCCTAAAAACCTGAAAATACTGGCTCTAAGAGGCATTCATTCTATGGAGCTCATCATGCCACTCTTGAACAAAGTCATAAAAAGTGATATTTTTAGATTGAACATATGCTCGTATGGGGGCTTACTCCTCCTGATTAGACCTAAGGTTGGCTTGAGCCTCTTTATAATCATGGGAGGATGGTTGGAAGGAAGAACTAAGGGCGCCATTGTGTGTGGGTGGGGGAGAGGGAGCTGCGAGATGAACAAGCTCATCATCATTGGGTAACCACGACAGATTAGCCTGATGAAGCAATGTGTTAGTCTTGATATTGGGAAGTGGCAAAAGTAGATTCACAAGGTGTACCTTACAAAATTTCATCAGCTCAAAAGCAGCTTTGCCAAGCTACTCGAATGTCAAAACCCTGTCCTCTAGGCTAGGCTTAATATCTAGAGACCGAACAATGGGGTGATATCTCCAATCACAATCCTACCCCCAGCATTGGTAGTTGCTCTATATAATTGGGTGGCTAAGAAAGACCCAGGGTCAATTCAGACACCATTAATCATACTAGACAAAATGTGTAGCTCAGATAATTGAGGGACATTTAGACTATCATCCTTAGTAAAGACACCACAAGATAACATTTATTGGGCTACTCATATGCACGGGTTTCTAATAAATGTGACTTTATAGGTACTTGTATTGTACCGCTAATCTCTTAAAATTTCACACCAAAAGGTATTCTGGTGGGGTACATGACGCCATGGTAAGTCCAAACATGGTGGAAAACCAAACACGCCAGTAAAGGCAGTAAGGATAAACTCATAGAATTCCCCTTTTAAGTAAAAGGAAATGTATCCTTGTTTACATCTTGGACCATGAGTCACCTCTATATACAATGTATTCAAAAATTCAAGGGTAAGGTCCGTATAGGCCTGGTCTTGGGCCTCAATAAATTGGTCTATCCCACCAATTGTAAACAACCACCGAATATCATTCAACAAACACAATTGGTGATTCAATAAATCCGCATCATAGTGTTGAGTAGCAATAACAACTCTACCACTCAAACAATTATATCTAGCAATGTGATTGGGATGAGTTAAACCAAAATAAGGTGAGCATTGGTGGATGTTTGGGAGGTTAGTGTTGCTTGTTGTGGTGCTTGCTCGAAAGTGTTCACTCCTTCTATGGTCCTTAGCTTCTTTTTGGCCGCTATAGGAAGATTTTGAGAGGAATGTCGAAGGTTGTGAGAAATCCTTAACAGTAGAGGATATAGGATTATGGTAGAGACAAAAAATGGAGAATTTGTAAAGCTTTTTGGCCATGGAATGGGAAGAGAATGAAGATGAGTGAAGAAAGTGAAAAATTTAGGTGAAGAAAGATGGAAATGGAGAATTAGGATCAGATGGAGTTCAAGTGTGGTTAGATAGAGAAGAAGAATGTGAAATTTGTGTGGAAAAATGGAAAAAATGAACACGGATGGGGAGAAAATTGAGAGATTTGGAGTGACTTTGAAGTAAAAAATGGAGGGGATGCAAGGTGTGGTTGTGGAGGCCTTAGAGAGGAAAGGAGAGGGACAGAGAGAAAAAGGTCGAAGTGAGAAGATAAAATGTGGTTGAAGGGGGAAGGTCTCACGTCAAAACCCTGACTGCAGGTGTAGCAGGCTACCATAGTCCCATCGTGATGCCTACTGCCATGAATGTTCCCTTTTTTTGGGTATTTTTTTAGAGTAGAAATGAGTCGCGGTCTATGGTAATAACCACTTTTGGACCATGGTAATGACTAGCTCACTGACTTCTATCCTTGTGGTCTTTTTTCACTTTTTTCCCTTCTTTTCTCACATAATGGAAAACAATTAAAATCTATATACATCAAAAAAGGAAAAAAAAAGCATTAAAACGACTTTAACTGCCTCCTAAAAAGAGCTCTTTTAAGCTTGAGAGCTCGACCGCTGTTCTTCAAGCTTGAATAGGGTCGGTTAGAGTATGCATAGCGGTTTTTGTAATTAGCTCTCCTATGAAATATGGCTTAAGCTGCTGTCCATTGACTTTGAATGAACTGGTAGACTCACTCCAGACCGGCACTGCCCCATAAGGGAAGATCTTAGTGACTTGCAATGGTCCCAACTACTGGGATCGCAGTTTACCGGGGATAACCTCAACTTCCAATTGAACAAAAGGACCATGTCACCTTCTTCAAACCTCTTCTTCATAATATACTTGTTATGCGAATGCTTGGTCCTTTCCTTATAAATAAAGAAACTCTTATAGGCTTGTAACCTTAACTCATCAAGCTCATTGAGTTGCAACATCCTTCGCTCTCCGACTGCCATATGCCTTGTGCTCAAGTTCAACCAAAAAATGCCAAGACTTTCCAAACACTAGTTAATATGGAGTAGTGCCGAGGGGACTCTTATAAGCAGTCTAGTATGCCCATAGAGCATCATCTAGTTTTAATGACCAATCTTTTCGGGACCTATCAATCATCTTCTTTAATATACTCTTCAATTCATGGTTGGATAGCTCTACTTGGTCATTATTTGGGGATGGTAAGGTGTAGCAACCTTGTGAAAACCCTATATTTCTTCAAAGGAGTTCTAGTGGCTTGTTGTAAAAGTGAGTTCCATTATCACTCAAAAGAGCCCTTGAAGTGCCAAGTCTTATGAAAATATTATTCTTGAAGAACTTGATAACAACCTTAGAATTATTGGTAGGGGTGGTAATGGCTTCCACCCACTTGGAGACATAGTCTATCGCAATAAGGATGTATAGATTTTTGTGTCAAGAAGGGAACGGTCCAATGAAGTCAATTGCGCACACATCAAATAGTTCCACTTCAAGAATACCAGTTTAAGGCATTTCATGGAGCTTATAAATATTCCCTGATCTTCACAAGTCATGACATACTTCCTTGCCGTCACGCAGTGACTCCTTCCTATCGTCCTTGGTTGGTACAGTTAAGGTTTAGTAAAACGCTAATCCAAACCCTAAAATTTTCTTCTTATATATATAAATTTATATTTGACTTGAATATGGATTTTTGTTATTAAAAATCTTATTGTTTAATCTCCTTGATTTTTCAAATTGAAATTGCTTGTGTTTAAAGAATTTAAAACCATCCAAGCCTCCTTTCTTTTATACTTTTCAAGGTAAATATTTCAATTTTTACAATCTCATAATTGTCTAGCTTAGATTGAATTAGAGGGACTAAATTAGTAGTGGAATGAAGAGGACACTGTATGGTTGCATGGTGGAAGTTGTGGCTAATGGGTGATAGTGTTTTAGGACAAAAACCTAAGGGATTAGTGCCGCTGTTGTAGTTAGAATATAGGGTGCCTTTGAAAAACCATGTATTAGTATTGGCTTGTTGAGCAATTATGAAATGTATAAAGTTTATAGATCTAGAAGTCTTTTGTATCTATAATTTTGATAGTGTTGTGGCTAGAATTTGCTAGTCTCGTTAAAATGAAAGTTAGAGTAGACAAGTTGAGATTTCTAGAATGGCCTTGATCTCTAAAATTCGAAATCTAAATCATAAGTTATGGCCTCTGGAAGTTGGGCTTAGGTTCTGTCCCTAATTTGGATGATTTATATAAGGTTTAATCAAGGAAATAAAATTCCAACTATTGAATGAAACTTATGTTGGGAGGTATAGCGTGTTGATCGGGCATAGAAATGGGTTTCCAAGTGATTTATGGACCATAATTCATTAAGTTTGATTTTGAGCTGAGTGTAAGTGTTAATGAAACTGCTTTTGGAAATTGGATAGGCCCAAGTTAGAAAGTTGAGCTCAAGCTTAGGCATCACATTTTGTTAAGTAACGATCATGACCTAACTCCCTTGAACGCCCCTTTAAAATGTGCTTTATGTAAGTTATCTTTTACATTGATTTGAATTGATGTTGTGGGGACCTTCTTGAACAAGCTGAAGCGTTGTTGAGACTTTATTGTTATTATTGAAACTTGGTATGGAATCTTGAAGTGTTTGAAAGCGATTTTAAATGATTTTGGACCTATGTTGGGCCAGGATGGGATGTTTGAAAGTTTGGGGTAATGACCTGCTTTTGAAAACAAGTAGGCCTTATAGCATTATGATGAATGTCATATTTACATAGGATTTCATAAGTGTTTGGGCATCAGTTTAGGGTGTTAGTATGGTTAATTGTACGATTTATGCCCGTATTTCTACTATTATGCTTGGTTTCGCTTGTTTTGATCGTGTCTGTAGATTTTCACTTTGTGAGCCAAGTTATACAAGTAGAATGAAGATTTAGAGGTCTTATAGATCTAAGAGGATAGCAAAAGATGCCAAAAGACACCCAACACAGACAAATCATGGCTAGAACTATGATCCAGGGAGATTCTAGAGAAGCAGCAAGTCAAAAGAAGGAGACCTACTAGGACAGAGGGCCTAAAGTCAGACCGTGGTGGCCCTTACTCCCTCGAGCCTATAAAATTCTTTCATAGCTGTTCATGTTCCGTGCATGTGGCGGTTTTGCAGACTTGATTTTAGTGATGAAAGCCACATTTTACTATTTCATTCATCATTCTATTCCATTCCACTGTTCAACATTCATCATCTAGTTAGGACTTATATTTAGATCAGAGAGAGTTGAGAGTAAGTTGAAGGTGAAGATTTGCAAGGATTCTGGGTCTGGTTTGAATATACCTATACAAGCACGCATCGGCTGAGCAATTCCTCTCCCTTCTCTTCTCTTTTTTCTTTAGATTTTTATGCTTTTTAAATTAGTATTGATTTCTATGTTAAGGATTCAATTGTTCATCTAGGAATTGAGTTAAATTCTTGTGATTGAATCAATTCTTGTTTTGATCTAAAAGTGCTTCAGATTTGTGGGGTTTATTCTATTGAATCTTAGACGTTGATTTACTATAAGGAAACTTGATCAACTTCTTCCTTGTTTTAGACATTTGATGAAGAAATGAAAGGTGAAACTAAATGTTAGAAAACTAAGATTCGAACTAAGTGTATGGGATCTTAAGAAAGATTCACTATTTAATAAACCTCTAAATGTGATAATCACGTTCTTAATGATCTTAGATTAATCAAAAAATCCTTGAGAAATGATAGATAATTAGATTTAAGAATTTCATTCCATCTTGAAAGAGGGGTTGAATATTCAATTATTGGTTTTGGAATTACCCGTCTAAAGAAATGGTGCTTGATTAATTTTTGAGTTGGAAAATTACTTGATTTGATTAAATTCCTTGATTGTGGATAATTTACATTTGGGTGCATTGAGTTTTGATATAATCATTTAGAGGACCAGCTTTTCAGAAAGTTTACTGCAAGGATTATTGAGTTTTTGCGCTATTTACATTTGTGGGTCAAATCACTATGCAAATAAATGAAAATTTATTCTCAAGTCCCTAAACTTTTGATATTTATAAATCTACTCTCAAGCCTTAAAAACTTACTTTCGAAAAATTTAAAGTTGTGTTTGTGGTATTTTGTTCACTAATAGATTTTCACATCCTCTTTCACCTAGTATCAGAGCCACGTGTGCAAAAATGATTAAGATAATTAAGCTAATTAATGACCAATTAAGCTAATTAACTGTGATTAATGCTTGAATCATTACCTACTTGCCCTGGTCCTAATTATTCACACATTGTCCATTCACCTGAAGGTAATACCTCGTTAGCACATCAATGAAACTATATCACTGATATAGTTTCAGAATTGACAGCAGAATTAGCTAAAATTAAGACTGAACTGAAGGAACTTAAGAATCAGTTAACCGTTGTCCATCTTTCTCTTGTTAACGAAGTTAGACATAGCGAATAAGGTACTCCTAGTATTAGTACTCCTTTTCAGTATAAATATCCTTTCCAAAATCCAAAAAATAAGATTTCTTTTTTTTTGCAAGAAACAAAAATCCAAAAAGAAGTAGGAGAACAATCTGGTGAAAAATCTACTGAAAAGAAAGAAAAAGAAGATGAAGTATAAACAATATACTTTTGAAGAGCTATAAAAAATGTTCGGTAAAGAACAAAATTCGGACAAATTGAACAAAATCATGGGCGCAATTAGTGATAAAATGACGTTTTGTCTGATGATAATGAAGAGAACAATAATATCCAATTAGAAGAAGAAATATATCAGCAGATGAATCTGATTAAATTAGTAGACCTTGATGTATTACTATTAGAAGAAATTAGGAGAAAACTTGATAACAAATATGGAAAAATGACTATTGAAATGAAATCAATGAGATTGGAGAGGAAATCGACCTATATAAAATAGAAACTAATCTAGTTAAGAATGTCGTTCCTAAATATGAAGAATTTAGAGAACCATCTAGGAGAGATACTCATTTCCTAAGACCTAGCTACGGTCCATCAGGGCGTATAAGCAATTTTTTCTTCCGCTTTATCTCAAGGAAAACCACGACCGATGAAGAAATTGGCCTTACTCCAATTAGCCAAACTGGTTATATCTCAAACATTGATATAGTTCGTAATAGAGAAGAAATATTTGAGTACTGAAAAAGAGGAATGAATAGTATCTTAAACTTAAACACTACATGGACTGCGGTAAAATTCCTAAATTACATCAAGCATAGTTTCTCTAGTATTGTAGCTGACTGGTATGATTCATTAAGTAAAGATGATAAAAATACATAAAGAGTGATCGAAACACCAGCTACTATGTTCAGAAATTTATGCAAAGAAATTGAAACTGAATTCATCAAAGCTAAACTAGATTCTGAAGAAAAAGTAAGAGAATGACAAAGAAAGGTTAACAGTATAGAACTATGGGATATGAGATATCTAGAAAAGTATATTACTGAATTAAGTCAATACTATTACAAAATTGGGTATAGTGAAACAAATCTTGGTATGTTCTATGACAAATTACCATATCCTATAAATTCCATAATTAATGAAAAATACATGGCATGGCTTGAACGCACAGATGTTGCTGATATCCTTGGTTCAAGAATTTCCTATTTATGAAAATGGGTCAATGAATAATGTCTTGATCTTCAAAAGCAAGAGAAGATTAAGAAACAGTTTTTAACTTGCTGGGATTCACCTGACCAATGCGGAAAGGAACCTGAGAAAAGAAGAAAAAGAAAATTCTATAAGAAAAAGAGCTTTAACAAGCAAACAGGCGAAAAATATAAAAGAAAATATTATAACAAATCAAATCCTAAAAAATGAAGTAGGGCTTATGCTAATGAGTGTAAAAATAGGAAGAATAACAAACTTATTGAAAACCTGGAAAGCTTAGATTATGTTGAGCTTAGTGAAGATGAGGCATTAGACCTAACCCTAAGTGACAACAAAGGATTTGTTGAAATTATATTAGACAATGAATATGAAGAAAGTGATTATGAAGAAACAAGTCATATGATGGAAAGTAGTTTGGCTAGTCTAGGTGATCTTCAAGGAGAAAAATTTATTGTAGACAATGATAATGAAGAAGTCAAAGGGGATTGGGTTCTTCCTATAATCTTGAAAGATATGATCTATAAAAAATCCATTTTTCAATTAAAAAGCAAATACGAATATGAGATGATGGAAGGAGAGATTAAGATAAAGGATTGTGAATATGACGTTGGGAAAGTTAATCTGATTAATTCAGAGAATATCTTTAAGCATAACAACGATAGAAAGTATAGGTATATCCATGTTGGAAGCGTCCCAGTTCAAATCACTCCGTTACAATATTAAGGTAAAGATATTGATCTTCACGCTTTACTCTGTGATATTAGGCACACCAATATTAATAATCAGATCATCATAGGGATAAAAATCAATTTATGTAATGGGTCAGTAGGATTCAACTACCAACCAGCATATTATGTGAGTCTGAAAGATGAATTTGTTAAAAACTTCCTATCCCTTCAGATAGAAACAGTTGGGATGGATATGATGAGAGGAGGATATTCCTTAAGATAAAAATCTTTATGTACTATTAGGGCATCCTAGGTACCCCCATCCCTTGTATAAATAGAGAGGTCAAATGCTGAGAAGGAATACGACCATTTGAGCATTCTTGAGTAAAAGAGAAGTCAGGATTCTCCATTTGTTTGTGAGAAAGCATCTCTAATAATTTTAGTTTAAGTCCCTCTTCCAGGTTTCCATTGTGATATGACCACTTTCAAGCTTTCAATAAAATAAGTTTCCCAGTACGGAATGTTATTCAATCAACCCTTATGTCTTAAATATTATAATTTTTTGATTAAGGTCTCACTATTCTTTAAAATATAAAATATGATTAGTGACTACAGTTTGAGGTAGGAAATGAAACAGATCTGTGCTGTGCCTAATCTAAGGAAGGTGTGATTGAGATTAGCGATATCTGTAAACTGGAATCTAGAGGAACGTCAGGGTTCAACGCCGACTAAGTTCAGGTAACTGTCGAAACTCTCTAATTAAGTTTTAATTATTTTTGCTAAGCATGTGGGCCTATGACCACAGAAAGTATAATATATAAGATATAAGTAGTAGATTGTGATAACTAGTACCAGTAAAGTCTTTATAAGAAGTTAAATCAAGCATATTTCGTGAAAAAAACTCTAAAAATAGCTTATTTGCTTAGCTAACCCTTCTCAGGGGCTTTTCTGTAATTTTCAAAAGTTCAAGGATTAAATTATAAATAAAAAACATTAGAAAGTCACTTGTATTAAAACTGGAGGTACCAAAGTGTAAATATTTTCAAAATCTGATCTAACGTGTGAATACGCTAAAATAGGAGGTACCAAAGTGTAAATTTTTCATTGATTGTTTACCTACTTGACGGAGTATAACCCAATGGGTTGAACTAGTCCCTATCAGAGACAACCATGATTTGTTATAATGTGAACGTGTGCTTGCAATCATACCAAGTTTTCAGCGCTGTTGTCCGGGATTAGCGTCGAATATTGGGTTTTTCTCGATAGGTTTGACTAAGCTTTTGTTTTTCTTTGCAAAAAAAACCCCCCAAAAAAATATTAATTAAAAAATTCAAAAAAACCTTGAGAAAGAACAATGACAAATTTTCATTTTTCTCAATTCGAACATGAATTATTTTGGAGGTATTTTTAGCATTTAAGTATCTTTCTTACTCAAGGTGGTTATTGTGTGGGTAAATGGAAAATTGTAGACACTGTTGACGAGGGTGTGAATATTAAAACCCAAGCTTTTTTGGAGTATTAGTGTTTTCTTGGTAAAAGTGTTGATGAGGTATGATATTTGCTTGAGTGGATTACTTGGAACTCATTTGAGCGTGAAAGGCCTAGTGTTTGTAGATATTCATTCCCTAATCCTTGTGCATTGTATGCTAGATCTTATTATGCCTCTTTTTGGCAAGGCTTGTGTAATTCTTCTAACCATAATCTTAATTGGTGTCCTCATTATGTATGCTATGCTCAATCTGACTTTGCATCACCCACGGTCAATACTAATGTTGTTCTAACCTTACCGGATTTATCATTTCCTTTAGCTCAGTTTGTTGCTAGGTATAGTGTTGTTGATGCATGTTTTAAATCAGAAGATATTTTAGATGAGGTGCATGATCTAGTTGAGACTCCTTTGAAAGGGTTATGTGAATTGTTTATGCTTGAGGAGTCTCCTAACCTTCGTTGTGATATTATTCACCCTAAACCCCTTGATCATTCATATGCTTCCCCTCTTTATTCATTACCCTGTGTCCCCCCCTGAGTACTACATGGATGCGCCCACTGGTAATCCTATGATTTGAATGCTACTATGGGTTTGGGCTAAGAATAACATGTTTCATATGCTTGGTGAAAGAGTTGATGATTATGCGTCCTTAGGTTGCTTTAGAGGGTATGATTCCTCCATTGATCCTTATTGTGTATGCCTAGAGGATTTGACCTAGGAAACTCATGTTGACTATATTCTTCAATCATTCCTATGATTTTTCTAAGATCTTTGACAAGGTTAAGAGGATACTTATTGTCATTGGTGTGATCTTGATTATTGGCTCTTTCTTTGTATTTTCTGAATTGTGGTCCTAGGAATTTGATAAGCTCCTATGTGTTTTGACAGCATCTAATTTGACGGGCTAAGTCTTGAAATTGTGATGGAATGGCTGATGCTCTATTTGCCCTATTTGCAAGGAAGTCTTAGCTTAGGTGTACTCAGTACTTAACCTAGTGAGATCGTTATATTTTGTTCCCTTTCCCCTCTCTTACTTTCTTTACTTTAAATAATGCTTTACCTAAGTATGGGAGAAGGGTGGTTTCATGTTTTCCATTTTGGCTTTTAGTTTGTATTTATGTTAGAGCATATAGTTTTAGGTTTCTTTTTGTTTGCATTAGCGTGTTGCATTTAGTTGAATTTAGGTTTGCGTATAGAATTGTATGGAGCGATGGTATGATGGGTTGGAGATGCTCTCAAATGATGTTTTGGCTAGGCAAAATAGTCTTCATGAGCTTGAGTAATTTTTGATGTGTAATCCATTTTGGTGCTCAAATTTATGAAAATTTTATGAAAATTTTTTATTTTACCTCTTGTCTTGATTGACAACTACGTTTCCCCTAGGGTCATTGATACTAATGTTTGTGCATGAGAGTCATTTTACGAGTTTATTGAGACCTTGGTATATATCCTGTGAGACTTTAAACCTTTTTTGGACTAATTCATTATATTTATTCTTATGTTCTTTCATGTATGTGACTCTTCTAAGTTGCATCTCTAACACTTGCTTAGATTCTTGTTCAAGACCACATTAGCATGTGTATAGTTGATGAAAGGATAGAGGCATCTAGCTAAATGGCCTACCCTTATGTTACATATTTATTCCCTTTGCTAGTCCCTTTGAACTTATATGCGTCTTCATAGTGATCACTTCATATTAGCCCTTGGCCATATACATATTTCTAACCTTTAAGTCAAGTCTATGGAGTATCACTTCATGTCTATAATGGGTGGTTTTTGGCTAATTGAGTTTAAGGTGGCTTTGTGGTTTATTAAGCAATTGATGAAATTGAGCATTTACTTGTGATTCCCTCTTATTTAGGTTGTGTATATATGTATTCGATTGTGAATTGATAGTTAGTGATTCTATGTCTTTCAATAATAACAATTTCCATTTCATTTTCCAAAAAAAAAAACAAATAGAAAAAAAGTTGTGTTGAAGAAACAGATAGTGCCAAAAAAAGTCAAATTACCAACTGAATGTCCAACCATTTTTTGCCATTAAATGTTCGGTAATTACATTTCCAACCATTTTACCTTCCATTTTTGTGGTTGGAAAGTCAGAAAAAATTTCCGACCACAAATGCAAAAATCGGTTGGCAATTTCCAACCACATTGCCCACTATATTAACTGGTTGGAGTTCCAACCAATACAAAGCGGTCGGACTTCCAACTGTTTTTACCACTGTTTTAATTACAGTTGGAAAATTTTCCAACCATTTTACCTTCATTTTTTGTCCACTTTTATCAACGGATTTTTAAAATGGCTGCTAATGGTGCCAACCGCTTTTGAAACAGTTGGTAAATCTAGGTAAACCTATGAAAGCCAATTTCCCACTACATTTTGAAACGGTTGGTACATCTAGTTAAGACAATTTCCCACCGCTTTAGGAAACGGTAGGTATTTTGCATATTATCAACCATAATAGCATTTAATATTTGCAATCCCAAATATTGTACCTGATTTCTACAAACCACAAATATTGTACTTTTTTAATCTAATAAGGTGCAACACACCAAAAAATATAGCATTATCGCTCATATATTAACATAATTAGTCTAAAACAAGGTATACAAAATACATAATACGTTTATAGGTTTGCAAATAAAGTGCAACACACTACTCATAACTAGATCCACAAATTAAGCGTGACATACAAACTGAATTTGACATAGTACTAAGATCACTCATCTTCATCATCATCAGAGTCACTATCTCCAAGCGGAGCCATGTTGAACTTCTCAAAAAGGAAGTTTAGCTTTTGCTTCAATCGCTTGTTCTCCTTCTTAAGTCACTCCATCTCTTTTTCCTTTTCCTTATTTGCTTTTTGCACCTCCTCCAATTTCAAAGCCACTTCAGAAACAGCAGCTTTAAACTCTGGTGTGTCTACCACAGAAAGACTCTTTTAACGAGATGTATCCATAGATTTTTGACTGCCAGAAGAAGAGTTCTTAAAAGTAGATCCATGAAGTCCAAGCCCGTAGATTTTCCCTTTTCTTGTCACGCCAACGGACTCCTTCCATATTTCCAGCTCCTTTATTACTTGTGTTTGTTGTTCTTCCGCTTCAACTTCTTCAGCTGTGCATCTCGCATCAGCACCTTCAGCTGAGGTATTAGCCAATTTTAACTCATCCTTTCCTTTTTTTGAACTTCTCCTTCATATAAAAGTAAATAAATCAAAATTAAGACATTTGACAACAATTTCTTGTCTAAATTTTAATGTTGTTTGATTTGTCCCACCTAAATTCGACTCGAACCCGAATTTTTACCAGTACTAATCTTAATGGAAGATTAGTAGCTACAACGACAGAGACATACTAACAAAGTTCGTAAATATGATATAATATTTTATTAGAAGCACGTACAAGTTATAGATGAGCCTATGAAAGCTAGCTATATGCTGAATGTATGAGCTATTGGGTCAGCCCACCTTGAAATCCTTCTGGACTGCCTCATGATGGGTAAATATCTATAGGCTGAAGCCCACAATAAAGATTTCTCAAGCATCACGACTCTCAACATTCTTAAGCGAAAACCCACGTCAACATCCAATATTAACAGAGGATTCATATTAATTGATACCATAACCATGAAAATATGAGATACATTTGCTTGTTGCCCATATCATGTTGGCACGAACAGGATTTAGCTCAACTGGCAAAAATAATGCTGGTAAATGCTCTTTTCAGGTTCCAATTCTCTAAGAATGGTACACAGTCACTGGAAATTTTCCGGTGATAAGAATGTGCTCATTGGTTATTTGTGCAACTATTGTATGCTAGCCCTTACCTTAAAACTCGTACATGAACTCAAGATAGGAACCCCACTTACCAATCAGAAAATGTCTACGGATTTTTATGGCTAGACATTTCTCTTTATGCTTTAGGATATGAAAGTGATGAGGTTTACATGGATTTCACAAAGAAAATAGACTCATTTGATCCATTTATTACACTCACATAATATATATGTTGATTCTCCATTTAGTTATTTTGAATAACAATAGGTGCACTTGGCTAAATCATTCATTTCTGCAAGAGCTTGAATTTCTAATGCTTATGTGATAAAATAGTTTTTGAAAAGTGAATCTGGAGTCTAAGTTCTGACTACCCAGTCTGGGGTATTGTTGTGCATAAGTTCATTGGAGTAAGTTTATAGCAATTTAAACTTTGACTTCACTTTGATTTATATCAATTGGTTTGTCACAAAAACTATGAAAACTCAATTGGATAAATTACAACTTTTATTGCATCTTCTCCAAAATATCTCGAGCTTGAAAGGTCAATCCATCATTGCTGTTAAGCCCTTCATTTTTATTACATCGATGCGAATGGTATAGAGAAAGTACCGCACAACCAATAGGATGCGACGCAACTCAAAATATTTGTTTCTATCCAGGGCCGCATGTTTGAAGTACGACATTGCCTATAAGCTTATGGTCACATCTATGGCTAGAATAACTTATTAACAATTTTCCTAAATGTGTTGGATTCCACGAGACAAAAAGGCTATCAACAATAAGGGCAACAGACTATTAGCTTTTGAGTGATATGCAGATGTTTGCATAAAATTTCTAAATGCAACATCGCTCATTGAAATTCACCTTTGACTACTTATCAAATTTAAATTTAAACATTCGTGTATAAGAAGGATTATTCATGCTCCCTTGATACGGAATCTTTTTGAAATTCATATCCATTCACATAGTACATGAGCCAGGTTCTGACGCCATTATGTGGACCCAATGATATTTGAAAAAGATACTGGTAGTGATCCGCATCAACGAGCTGATATTTGCGCACCTATGTCATTAGCAAGTTATTATTAGAAGGAATCTCATGAAATACTCATAACCACCTAGTATGTACATAATCAACTTACATTATGTTTGAACCAATCCGAAAATTCTGATTCAATCATGACATCAACATCTTCGTCACGAAGCTATTGGTTTTGTGCTTATTTCTCCTCCTTAAATGCGTCGCAAAAAGGGGTGTCATTAATTTACTATACATATTATTGTTAAATAGATTGTGTCTATTATGATACTCACTCCAAATATGGTTGAACCTTAGTACAGTTGAAAAGAACATGCAAGTGAGCAGCTTTAACCTCTTTTGGCATGAGATATCACCCTCTCTCCTTACCCGCTGGATAATTGTAAGTTAAAAATAGACAATGTTTGTTGCAATGCTTCATTTTCCACTTGATACTCATTCTGCCTGAAATGAGTTCTCATTGAAGGAACAAGGGATCCAAAGTAATATGCAACAAAATGAGAGGTTTCTAGACCCAAGTATGCTTCACAAATAGACCCTTCAAGTCGAGCTTTATTCTACACCATCCATTTCAATTTATCAAAAAGCCTATTATCCAACAAATAGATTATTTGGCACTAGAAGTTTTTAAAAAAGCAAAGAATCAAACAATAATGATCATTACCTCTCAAAAGAATATATCCAATGACATTGGACTGGCCCCCAAATATTGCTTCATATGCTAAATGGACAGACAAATGTTCCATGCAATTAAAGAAACTCGGGGGGAATATTCTCTCCAACTTATAAAGAATAATAGGAATATTTGCATCCATTTGTAACAACTTATGTGTTTGCAACACTGATGAACACAAGGCTTTAAGAAATTAACTTATCTCAGTAAGAGGCTTCCAAACTTGTTCTGGCAATGCATCAAATGCAATTGGAAGTAAGCTCTCCATAAACACATGGCCGTCATGCCTCCTCAAGTTGCATAACTTTGTTGCATCAACATCTACACAATTAGCGGGAAACGACGAGTAACCATTTGGCATCTTCAACTTCGAAGTCCATTCACATATCTCTCTTCTTTGCTCCATATTCAGAGTAAATTTAGCTTTTGGCTTCACAACTTTACCATTATATAGGCGTTGAAGATGTAATTCCTTTCGATTACAAAGTGTCTCCATGTCCAACTGAGCCTGCGCATCATCTTTGGTCTTGCCCTTTACATCCATAATAGTGTTGAGCATATTGTCAAAGAAATTCTTTTCAACATGCATAATATCGAGATTGTGGCGTAACAAATTTGTCTTCCTATATGGCAACTCCCATAAGATGCTTCGCTTTATCGAATTGTGGGTCTCTTTAAAACCAGAAATCTTAAAAGATGCTATCTCAGTCACCTTAGGAAGGTTAGACACTAATTGCTATATTTGGTCGACCATAAATCTCATTGGAGGTGGATCGTGCTCCACTTTATTTTTCTGAAAAGATTGTTTATTTCTTCTAAATGGATGATCTAGTAGCAAAAACAAATGATGATAGTCAATCCAAGTTGCCTTTCCCCCTTTCTTCAACCTAAAAGACTTTGTTTGATGCACACAAATTGGACAGGCTAATGTGCCATGGGTGCCACGGGTGCTCCGCACTGAAAGCACACCGTACGCAGGAAAATCATTAATAGTCCACATCAACACTGCCCTCATTAAGAAGTTTTCCTTCCGAGAGATACCGTAAATTAAAACATCAAGCTAAAGTGTTTTCAAGTCATCAATTAGCGATTCTAAGTATACGTCTATCTTGGACTTAGGATATTAGGGCATGGAATTATGCATGTTAAGAAAATATAAGGAGTAGTCTTGCACATTTTAGGAAGAAGATTGTAGGGGGTGATGATTAGCCAACAAGAATAACTTTTAGAAGACAAAGAATATGGAGTGAAGGCATGAGCACATAAGCCAAGCTTAACATTACGTGGCTCTGATGCAAAAGCAAAGTGTGTTCTATTAAAATGTTTCCAGGCTTCTCCATCAGATGGATGACATAGCACACTAGGTTGTCGTGAATTTTCATGGTGCCATCGCATATACTCAGCAGAACTACATGAAGTAAACAATCTCTGAAGTCGGGGAATGATTGGAAGCTAATGTATCCTCGCATGTGGAACCTCTTTCCATTTTACCTTCTTTGATCTCTTTGTTTTGTATCTTGGATGGTGACATAACTTGCACTCATGAAGACCTAAATCATCCTTATAGTACAACATGCAACCATTAGGACAACAATCAATATTTTCAGCAGTAAGCCTAAGTTTCCCCACAATTTTCTTCACCTCTAAGAATTTACTAGGCAAAGCATTCCTAGGTGGCTAAGGCTCTTTTATTAATCCAGCAAACCCATTAAAACAATAATGAGAAATCTTGTAATCACATTTAATGCTCATCAATCTCACTACAGCCTCCAATTCACTCAAGTGATTGCCGAGCCATACTGGTCTTTGTCCAACATCTAACATATCATAAAAACTCGAAGCTTCAGGATTTGGAGGTTCATTTGCATTAGGATCTGGAGGTTCATTCGCATTAGGATCCATGTTTGTAGTCTGACGTTCATATCTATGATTATGCCCAAAGGCATCTTCCACCTTGGCCTCATAGGTGTTCATAGATTGGTGATCGTCATCTACATGATCATTGCTTGAGGAACCATGACACACGTTAGTAATATCATTGTCCTGAGGTTCAATTTCCCCATGAGACGTCCAATACCAGTATCCTTGTAAGAAACCCCTTCTATAAAGATATATACCTTGAAGCGTAAACACTCTTTGACTCTTAGCAAATGCATCAAACTCCTTTACCCCTCTAATAAATTCTTGAGTAGGCTGTCCTCAACTAGGGTGTAGCCTTTCAATCATCCAACGTCGATGCTTTGGTGGTTCAATTTAGATTGCAAGAGATACCAGCAAGATACTGGAAAGACTTGGCAGAGAGTAATGTATTCTACATCAGGGGTACAAGCCAAACATGAGAATCAACGATAGTCCAAATGCATAAAGTTACTAACTTTAGGTCATCTAATCAAAAACATGAAGAAGGCAATTCATTTCCGAATCATGAAATGAAAGTAGTAACATCTCATACATATATCTAATCAAAAGCTTCAATAAGGCAATTCATTTTTGAATCATAAAGTGAAAGAACTAACATCTTTTAGTTTTACTGAACACATTTTATAGATGCACAACTAGTGCTCACAGCGTATTTCACATTACTCCGTTACATAATATATAAAGTTTAGAGAAGTATCTTGAAGTAATCTTTTAGTTTTACTAAAAACATCTTGTAGATGTACAGACTAATATGAAAATTAAAGTATTAGGCTGTAACATTTACTCCTTTCAGCCAGTTTGTTATCATTTCCCTCTGCATTTTGTCTTGACTTTTGGGTGCAAAGCACAGTCAGGGAGCGTTCAGTTCAACATCTTTTTGACTTTTGCAAAGACGTCCAACCGACCTAGACATGAGTATTATTTCTGGCACTGTTTTCTCACTGATGCTTGCTTTCATGAACTCAAACAAAGTCTCTGCCCATGGATGAAAAAACGTGCACTCATGCTTTTTAACACCTCAATAAAAAGAAAAAGGGAAGAGAAAAGAAATATACTGCACAAGCTTAAACAATAAACTAACCTAATCTACCCTAAATTATCCAAGTTTATTCTACCCCACTAGGTTTAGTGGCCCATCATAAACTTCAAAATCAAGTTCTACAAAAAACACCTGACAATTTCCCCTATTAAAATGATAAATTCGCTATTTACAGATGTTGACAAAAGGCCTAACACAACCAATGTCAGCGTCTGCCCAACGCTACACACAAATGCATGCATGAACTTGATCGTGCATTGCTTGGTTCAATGGTAAATTGGCTGATTCTGTTAGAAGGGGGTCCAGTTCATAGAAGACGTGGTCATGCTCTATCAAGAACCAGTCTTGGCTGGATGAGAAGTAGTCAATTTCGCTAAAACGATCTTTTCTGATGACAACTGCTAGTTCAGCAGGAATTTGTTTGGGTTTTTCAAAGGTGAGCTAGTTCCTAGTTTATTGCTTCCTTTTAATTTATTGTGTTACTTGGTCCTGGCAGCGAGAGTAGAGGAAGGCTTGATAATGCCTGGAATAATTTGAAGTTGAGTTCAATTGGGAAAAATCAAGAAATTAGCTTTGAACATAACGAAAATGACCTGTCACTAAGCCAACAATATTGGGGAAACCGCAATCGTCGAGCAAACAATCGTAATTGAGTGCTAAATCCCAAGCACTGTCATCAAAAGAAGCTATATTTTCCATTTTTGCATCCAACACAAATTCAGAAACTCAACCACAAACAATCAAAATCGAAGAAGAAACCTCACAATTAATCGAAGAAGAAGCCGAGGTAAGAGAGAGAAAGGGGGATGGAGGGATGAATCAGACAGAGCCAGCTAATCTACAAACCTCACAATTAAACAATTGAAATAAATGGACTAAATCAAGGAGATATTTCAAAACCCCACAATATACCAAAACCCTCCGTGGAATCCGGCATTCCAGTGACACCAGCAACAAAATAGGGTAGATTTCATACCTAGGTAGAACACTGGCGTGACGACTACCTTGGTGGAATCCGCGATGGCGTCGTTGAGGGAGGAGAAGAAACCTAGCGACGCAAGGAGCAGCCGGCCTGATGCGAGGAGAATAGGGGGAGAGGCGAGGAGAAGAGGAGATTAAGGAGATGTGACAATCGAGAAGTAGAGGAGCAGACGGGAATTCTCGCACTGTTAATTTTAGGTAAAGTAATATTTAATTAGTTTAACTCTTGGTTGGATAAGTCTTAAGTTTTGGTTGGATAAAATACTGACCGTTTCATTTATGGTTTGAAAAATAGTTGGTAATTCTTTAAAAAATCAACTGCTTTTCCTTTGAATATTACAATAGTTGAAAAATAAAATATAGTTATCATAGTTGCTAAGATTTTTCAACTACTTACAAATAGTTGGTAAAAAGCGGTTGGTAAAATACACTTTTTCAGTAGTGAGAAAAAAAAGAAAAAACAAACAAGAAAAAAAGAGAATGAGTAAGTTGATCGGCATTAGATACGTACATAGCTTGTGTTCCTTCTTTGTCAACTCATTTCCTGCATGATTCGTTAGGGTATGTTCATTATGTTTTTGAGGTTTGGAGTGTTAGTGATATTCATGGTTACTTGGTGCCTTATTTGTTAGTCATTTGGCTACATAACTCCACATTACCCAAATTTATTAGTTCACTCATTTCCCTTAACCCTTTTAGTCCACGTTACAACCGATATAAAGTCCTTTTGATTGTCTTGTGCATATTACATTTTTAGCGGAGGAGCATTTGAGTCCTTACAAGCATATGGTAGATTGCACCTTTGGAATGAGTATTAAGTGAACCCATGTTATATTTCAAACATATAAGTGGAGTGACTTACATTTCTCAAAAGTAAGGTTCTACCAGTCTATTTGCCCTAAATCAAGTTCATGAGCTTGCATGATATGCTTTGTGATTCTTTGGGGTTGATCCAGTTTGATGTGGAGCTTGTGGTCATATACTTCTTTGAAAACATTCACATTCACCTGATTTTGAAATGTTTCACGCCCTACTTGGGGTTGCCATTGATTGTCATTCTTTCTTGTGATGTGCTATCTGTTGCCTATTTTGAGGAGGTTGTTTCATTTTGAATCGGGTTACTTTAGTGTTTGCTTGAGGACATACAGAGGTTTAAGCATGGGGGAGGGAAGAATGTCATATTTAAATAGGACTTCGTAAGTGTTTAGGAGTCATTTTAGGGCATTAGTATGGTTAATTGCATGATTCATGCCCTTATTTCTACTATTATGCTTGGTTTTGCTTGTTTTCATTGTGCTTGTAGAGCCAAGTTATGTGAGTGGAAAGAAGATTTAGAGGCCTTGTAGATCAAAGAAGATAGCAAAAGAGGATCAAAGACATCCAACATGGAGAAAACGTGGCCAGAACCACAGTGCAGTGAGATCCAAAAGAAGCAGCAAGTCAAAAGAAGGAAATCCACTAGGATAGAGGGCCCCACGGTTGGACTATGGTGGCCCTTGCTCCCCTAAGCCTGCTAAATTCCTTCATGGTTGTTCATGTTCCATGCGTGTGGTGGTTTTGCGTACTTGATTTCAATAATAAAAGCCATACTTTATTGCTTCTTCATTCATCATCCTGTTTCATTCCACTATTCAATATTCATCATCTAGTTAGGACTTAGATTTAGATTAGAGAGAGTTGATAACAAGTTGAAGGTGAAGATTTGTAAGGATTCTGGATCGGGTTTGCATTTGCCTATGCATGCACGCATTAGATGAGCAATTCCTCTCACTTCCCTTCTCTTTTCTCTTAAAGATTTTTACGCTTTTTATATTAGTATTGATTTTTATGTTAAGCTTTGAATTGCTAATTTTGAAATTGAGTTAAATTCTTGTGATTGAACCAATTCTTATTTTAATCTAAAAGTGCTTCAAATTTATTGGGATTATTCTATTGAATCTTAGACTTGACTCGCTAGTTGGAAACTTGATCAACGTCTTGCTTATTTTAGATATTTGGTGAAGACCTGAAAGGCGAAACTAGATGTTGAAAACCTAAGATTCAATTTAAGTATGTGGGACCTTAAGAAAGATTTACTGCTTAAGAACCCCATAAGTTTGATAATCGCGTTTAAAAACCCTTGAGAAATGATAGTTGATTAGATTTAAGAATCTCATTCCACCTTGAAAGAGGGGCTTAATAATTCGATTATCGGTTTTAGAATCACTCGTCTAAAGAAGAAGTGCTTGATTAATTCTTAAGTTGGAAAATTAATTGATTTGATTAAATTTCATGATTATTTACCTATTAGGTTAGATAAGTAGTGTAGCTCAATTTTATCCTCAAATTTTGCTTCGCTTAGCCTATCCTGAGGGAATATAACCCGATAGCTTAAACTAGTCCCTGTAGGAGTCGAGCTTGATTTGGTACGATGCCATTGTGCACTTACAGCCCTATCACCTTCCCAAGGTAATTACATGTATGGGTAATGGTCACGTATCAGCTTGTTGATGGGCATAGGCTAGGCTGTCAGCAACCGTCCAATTAACAGTAAGCCATGAATTGGATGAGCGGCTACACGTGATCCAGTTGTAGGTCATGTGA
>NCQV01105445.1:15535-25782 GCA_002740545.1 Lophocereus schottii | reverse complement strand
CTGTACCTTTTAAACATGACTAAGGTAGACTTAAATGAATTTTGGCGTTCGAGTTAGATTGGTTGGGCATCATTTGTGAATTTTTTGGGTGATCTTTCTCTTACCCCTAATGTTGTTTGAAATGAATTAAGTTATGTTTTGACTGTTAGGGGTGGTTGTTACTGAGTTCTGTCTCATTCCTTTAAGTGTTTTGCTTTTTAAGTGATGGTCATGAGTATGGGGATGGGAATCCAGTTTAGAAGCAAGGCCGATAACAAATAGTGCTTAGGAATTGTTGTATTGAATAAATTCCCCAGATTTGAACAATTTGCTTTAATTTCTAATGCTTTGACGTTGGACCCCTAGGTTTGATTTAATTATTAAATCCTCAATAGCGAATTATGTGATACTTAGCCTTGTGTTTCCTAACAGGAAATACAGTGTTAATGTCCTGCTAGGTTGACGCTGCCACTTAGGGCTAAATATTAGTAATGAAATGAATTAGAATTTTTGGGGCATTGCAAAGTGGTATTGGAGCATAGGTTTATGGGCTTGTAGGCTTTCTTGAGAATGTTGTATTCTAAAATAAGGTTTAAAATCTATACACTTAGGAACTATGTGGAAAGTGATGCTTGCATCTGCATAAAATGTATTAGAATATGTCTTACTTGTAACTTTTTGTGCATAGGGTGAATGGTATGCAACATTGTCCTTGCATAGGAGGTCGATGTCTTCATGAGAGGGTAGCGAAGAAAATTGAGGTTGACCTGGTTGATCATATCCATCAACTTGGTGCAACAATAGATAGATATATAGGGATGTACCTAATAGTTATTTAAGGTTTGACCAAAATCAGACACTTCTAGATGACCGTGAATGGCACTAACAAGTTGATGGGTTATACCGTAAGGTTTGAGAGCTTCACGACTAGACAAGATGTTGTGGGTAGGGTTCATAGAATTAGTTAATCATCTACTTGAGGTGGGCCTATATGACCAAACCTGCAACCTAGGAAGAAACTCCACCATCCCTTGATGAAGACGACACTATGGATTCCACAGCAAAGGAACCTAATTAATTTGGGGAAGAAGAGGAACCTTTAGAGGATGAGAACCCTGAGGAGGAACCTATAGAGGATAGGAACCTTGAGAACAAATCTATAGAGGATGAGAAGCTTGAGGAGAAACCTATAGAAGATGAGGACCCTAAGCAGGGACCTATAGAGGATGAGGACCTTGAGGAGGGACCTATGGAGGATGAGGATCCTGAGAAGGAACCTGTGGAGATGAGGACCTCGAGGGATAAGTGGAAGATAAGGACCCTGAGGAAGAGTCGATAGAAGAAAAGTACCCCATAGAAGAATCAATTGGAAAAGAGGATCCTAAGGAAGAGCTGATGAAAGATGAGGATCCTAAAGAAGCATACCTAGATGAGGAACCAGAGGGAAAACCAGTGGAAGAACTCAAGCTTGAATTTGAAGTTAACCCTCTGAATGAACCTTGAACCGAAGCTACTCATTGGAAGCGGAGAAGGTGTGGTAAGATATGTCAAGGGACATGTCCATTGGATACTCCTAGGCAATAGATGCCAGATTATGCTTAAAGCTAATAATGTTAGATTTTAAAGGCCATCCTTTTATTTATTTATAGAGTTCGAGCTGAGGAAATTATTAAATTGTTTGTATAATGGGAGTAATAATGTGAAAAGCGTTTATCATTTTTGGTTTATGCTGTTGAACTGTCTATTGAGTTCACATGAATATGTTTGCTTATGTGATTCTTTAAGAGTTATGCATGTGGCCCAAAAATAAAGGCTGGTGCCATTGATAAAGTGTCTATGAGACATATGATCATGTGTGAAAAGAACTCGATTATGTGAGCGTTAGGCTAACTGGCCATCATGAATGATACAAATTAATATTATTATGAGTGTTACTATATGTCTATTCAATGATGGTGATGCAAGTTAAAGTGGGTGGTAAAAGTGTTGTGAAATACATGCCAGGAACTACTAAGAATGGAAATAAACTTGATCAATTAGGACACCGAGAATCAATACAGAATCTCAAACTAGAACCCACTCCAAGGCCCCACGTTAATTTGCAAAACACCATGGTTTGTCTAAAGGAAAGACTGGAAGCCTGTCGGCCTAAGAATAGAGGCGGACCCCTAGCAATGTGGACGAGATAAATTTACCAACTAGGATGGGCCTTAACACTCTCCTGCTCCTGGAGCTTTTACAGAAGCTAGAGAAGAGATGTAACAACAACATGAACACCTTAAGATGATTTAAGGTAAAGGAAAGGAAGACAAGAAAGGGCAACTCATACATGTTCAAGACACTTGTTAGCCATATCCCACTAACATCTGATGCCACCCCTAAACCTAAGGCATTCGAGATTAGATTCGAGGGATGGAGAAGTTATTTGTTGCTCTTTAGTGCCTAAGGAATAGAAGGTAGGATTTGCGATGTTCTATCTAAAGGATGAGGCTAACCTCTGGGTGGACTACTGTGAGGGAAAGGTAACATGAGCTTGGATTTAGGTGGTATAGATTTAAGAAGTTACTTAAGAAATGCTTTGATCTCATATTCCTTCACTAAGCAAAGGGGAACGAATTTATGCCGTTACAACTGGGGAAGATCAGGTGCTGGAATATGCTTTCAAGTTTATAGAACTCTCTCACTTTGTCATTGCCTTCATGGAAAGTGAGAAACTGAAGATGAACCATTTTGAGGCTTGGCTTAACCCAAACCTTAAGGAAAGGATTCAATGCATTAGTATATCTTCTATAAGGATATGTACGACACAACTATCAATGTGGACAGGGCGATGAAGGAGCAAAATGGGTACTAGATTGAGTAGCAAAGGAATAACAAGAAGAGGGGCCAGTGAGAAAATCACCACTCCTAGAATCAATACAAGAAGCCTTAGGAGCACAGGCATAACAACAACAATGATCGGCAGAGTGGCCAGTATGCTAATAATCGGCCCACAGAGACGTACAATGCCTATACGAAACTAGACGTACGTGAATGCTGTACTAACAAAAGATGTTATCGCTGTGAGAAGCCCTCAACATCAAGTGAAGGATCTTTTAGATCCACTGCCCTCTACTAATCAAAGGCATGGAGGATAGCAACCACAACAGTACTACCAGCACAAGGGTAGGCAACCAGCAAATCTGAAAAACCAAACCCGAGCCCCTTAGTAGAACCAGTCGAGGCCACCTAGCTAACCACCCTGGAACACTATAGGCAAGTCTATGTGATGCAAGGGAAGAAGATGAAGATGCTCCTAACATGGTGACTAGTACTTTCTCTATCAAAACTCAACACATTGATAAGTTATTAGCTGACTTGTACAAATTTGGTTTGACTGATTTTGATTTGATTTGGGGTATGGACTGGTTATCGACATATCAAGCGCAAATAAAATTGTACTAAACAGAAGATTACCGCAAGGGGACATAAGGGAAATACAGTAATTCATAAAGGGAAAGTCCTGAAGCCTGGAGTGAGACTTGGCATGACAATAGAAGTTCAAAAGCTATTAGGACAAGGTTGCAAGGGGTTCTTGTGCAATGCAGTAGATACTAAAATTCCTGAGCCATCTCTTGAGGACATCCTAATAATTCTAGACTTCTCTAATGTTTTCCTTGAGGAGATCCTAGGCATAACCCCACCTAGGGAGGTAGAATTTTACATTTACTTGGTGCAAGGAGTAACCCTTATCTCCAAAGCCCCTTGTAGGATGGCCCCTACAGAACTTAAAGAGTTAAAAGTCCAGCTTGATGCATTGTTAAAAAAGGTGTATATTAGGCTATGTACATCTCCATGGGGAGTCCCAGTACTATTTATGAAAAAGAAGTATGAAACTTTGAGGTTATGTATTAACTATAGAGAACTTAAAAAGATAACCATCAAGAACCGAAATCCTTTGCCCTGGATAGATGACCACTTTAACTAATTAAAAGGTGCTGGGACTTTCGTCAAAATAGATCTTCGATCTAGCTACCATCAACCCATATCAAGGAGGATAACATACCCAAGATGGTATTTCGCACTGGATATGGGCACTAGGAGCATGTAGTGATGCCTTTTGGACTTACTAACGCCCCAGCCACTTTCATGGACCTCATGAACAAGGTCTCTAAACCTTATTTAGATCAATTTGTAGTACTGTTTATAGATGATATATTGGTCTACCCAAGGACACCAGAGGAACATGCTCATCATTTGAGGACAATCTTACAAGTGCTAAGGAAAAATGAATTGTACACGAAGTTAAAGAAGCGTGCATTTTGGCTTAAAAAAGTAGTGTTTTAGGGGCATGTAGTTTCAAGAGAGGGAATCTCTATGGATCCTCAAAAAGATAAAAGCTATAACATAGTGGCTAGGCCTAAGAATGCAACTAAATTGAGGAGTTTTCTGGGTTTGTAAGGTATTATCATAGGTTTGTTCAAAACTTTTCCAAGGTTGTGACATCTCTCGCTAACTTGACAAGGAAAATAACTAAGTATGAGTGGACTAACCAGTGTGAGGAAGCTTCCAGGAGCTTAAGAGGAGATTAACTAGTGCGCCTATACTGGCACTTCATGGTATATAGTGACACATCTAAAAATCGATTAGGTTATGTGTTGATGCAAAGCAATCATGTCATAGCTTATGCCTCCTGAGAAATAGAACCCTATGAGCAAAACTATATAAGCCACGACTTGGAATTGGCAGCAGTGGTATTTGCACCAAAAATTTGGAGGCATTATTTGTATAGGATGCATTGTGAGATCTTTAGCGACCATCAATACTGAAGTACTTATTGTGAGAGGACTTGAACCTAAGGCAAATATGATGGTTAGAATTCCTAAAGGATTATGAGATAAACTTCCAGTACCACCAAGTGAAGGAAAATGTAGTAGCTCAAGCATTAATTCGCGTGCTATAGTTGACACTTAGCCACTTATTGGCTTTATCCAGGGACTTCTATGAGGATTTTAAAAAGTTAGGGATCAATGTGGTGACAAGGGACAAACCCATGCTTTATACCATGGAAGTAAAACCTACTGTTATCGAAGAAATTCACGTAGCCTAGGACACTGATCCGCAACTAGAAAGGGTCAAGGTTGAAGTGCTAGCAAGAAAGGCACCTGGCGTCATAATTTACGAAAATGGAACCTTAACGTTCTAAAATTAGGTATTTGTCCTTCTTGTGGAGGAACTTAGGAAGAAAATGCTAGATGAGGAGCATAACACCCTATATTTTATGCACACTGGTGGAAATAAGTTGTATAAGACTTAAAAAAACCTTTTTGATGGAGTAATATGAAACAAGAAGTAGTAGACTACATAGTGAAGTGCTTAAGTTATCAGTGGGTGAAAATAGGACACCAAAGACTTGTGGGACTCTTATAGCCGTTAGAAGTTCCCGAGTGGAAATGGGACCTAGTTTCTATGGATTTTGTGGTGGGTTTACCAACCACACAGAGAAGGAATAATGCAATTCAGGTCATTGTAGATATACTTACGAAGACAAACACATTTTATAGTAATGAGAAACACATGGACTCTAGATCAAATTCGCCCGTGCCTATGTGAAGGAGATTGTTCAATTACATTGGGTACCAAGTTCTATAGTTTCTAATTAGGACACCAGATTTCAATGTGGATTTTGGCAGAAGTTACAACGGGTATTTGTGATGTTATTACACTTTAGTACAGTCTTTCATCTAGCTACAGATAGACAAATTGGCTAAACAATCCAAACATAAGAAGACATGTTACGAGCTTGTGCTTTGGATTTCAAGAAAGCTTAGGATGAGCAATTGGCACTGAGTGTGTTCTCCTATAATAATAGTTATCATTCTAGTCTTAGGATAGCTCTTTACAAAGCGTTGTATGGTAAATAATGCAAAATCGCACTGTGTTGGCAAGAGATTGATGATGCATTGACTATGGGACCTGACTTGATCCAAGCTACTACCAAGAAGGTTAGGATAATCCAAAAACAAATGAAGGCAACTCAGAGCCACCTAAAAAGCTACACGGATAAAAGGCGTAGGCCTTTCGATTTTAAAGTAGGAGACTAGGTTTTCCTTAAGGTCTTCCCAACCAAGGCATCACGAGATTTGCTATGGTGGGTAAGTTTAGCCCTAGGTACATCAGGCTGTATCCCATCACTCAACGAGTTAGGAAAGTTGGCTTATCGAGTGGAAGTAACACCAGAACTGCCAAGGGGGAATAATGTTTTCCATGTGTTACAGCTGTGGAAGTATATTCTTGAGCCTTCCTATGTCATCGAATCAGACCCTGTGTAACTTTAGGAAGACTTGTCATATGAGAAACAACCAATCCGGATCTTGTATTGAAGAGAAAAACAACTCCATAAGAAAAACAGTACCATTAGTAAAAGTCCTTTGGGCCAATCATGAGGTATTGGAAGCTACCTAGGAATCAAAACAAGAAATGCGATCCAACTACCCTCACTTCACACAGGTGCATGGAAGTTTCATGGACAAAACTTCCTTAAAGGGCAAAATTTTCTATAATTATAAATATTCATTCTTTTGATGTTGGACTGACCTAAAGGGCTAGTTTCAGCTCATAAGGTGATTATAATTTTATGGGTAATTTAAGGGTATAATGTTTTGCATTAGTGTAAGTCAATCCAAGTAAAAACAACATTTCTTTCTTGATTCTTTTCACCCAAAAAAAATTCTGGAAAATTCAAATAAAAATGTATTTTGTGTGAGTGAAGTTTTTTAGCAAACCTCCTTATCGTGAATATTGAAATAAAATATTTCTTTTTCCTTTTTCATTATCCTCCTTCCTCCCCTATGAGAGACAAACCCTAAACCTAGATTACTTCTTCCCCCTACCTCTCTTAATCAGCCCACACCCCATCTCCACCCTAACCTCTCTCTCGCAATCTCTCCCTCGCATCTTATGTATGTCTATCCCTCCTATTCTCTCTCTCCTTCATGCTTTTTCTCTTTCCCGCACCCTCTCTCTCTTCGTAGTTAATTGGTGCTGCCATCATACCAGCACCGCCACCTATGACCCATCGCTGGTGCCGCCTGCGTGCTGCCGCCTTGGTTGGTATGGTTAGGGTTTTGTAAAACCCTAACTTAAACGTTAAAATTTTCTTCTTATATATAAAAAAATTATATTTGTGTATGAATCTGGATCTTTATTATCAGAAATCTTATTGTTTAATTTTCTTGATTTTTCATATTGAAATTGCTTGTGTTTGAAGAATTTAAAACCATCCAAGCCCTCCTCTCTTTTATACTTTTTGAGTTAAAGATTTTGATCTTTTAAATGTCATAGTTGTTGAGGTTGGATTGAATTAGAGAGAGCAAATTAGTAATGTGATAAAGAGGGCATTTTATGGTTACATAGTGGAAGTTGTGGTTAATGCGTAAAAGTATTTTCGAACAAAACCCTAAGGGATTAGTGCCACTATTAAAGTCAGAATATAAGGTGACTTTGAAAAACCACGAATCAGTATTGGCTCATTGAACAATCGCAAAATGTATAGGCGTTACAGATCTTAAAGTCTTTTGTGTCTGTAATTTGAATTGTGTTAATCAGATTACAATTAGAAAGTTATGGCGGAAACATGGAGATTGCGCAAACCTGAACTGTATTATGACAGTTTGGGAACTTTGCTAAATTTGAATTACTACAGTTAGAATATGCTAATCTCATTAAATGGAATTTAGAGTAGACAAGCTGAGATTTCTAGAATGGGCATGATCTCTACAATCGAACATCCAGACCATAAGTTATGGTCCCTGGAAGTTGGACCTAGATTCTATCCCTAATCTAGACGATTCATGTAAAGTTTAATCAAGGAAATAAAATTCCAAATATTCACCAAAAATTATATTGGGAGGTCTAACTTGTTAGTTGGATACAAATGGGTTTCCGAGTGATTTATGAACCGTAGTTCATAAACTTTGATTTCGGGTTGAGTATAAGTGTCAACAAAACCGCTTTTGGAAATTGGATAGGCTCAAGTAAGAAAGTTGAGTGCAAGCTTAGGCACCTAGCACTACTGCAAGTGCACGGGTGTTGTAGTAAAAAAGAAAGTATCATCCATAGAGACCAAAAGCAAAATTACAAGTTCTTTCTATTAGAAAATGCTAAGCAATTACTTAATCGAGGATTTTGATTTGACAATTTAACAATTTCTAAATTCAATTAAGGAAAAACGTCTAGAGATTTGTTTAGTTAAGAATGTTGTTGGATCATACGATTTAACATGTGCATTTCTCTAAATTAGATAATGTCGAGAAATTGTAATCGATTTAGAATTTAGGCTATTCATTCGAAATCGACCTAATTGCCTAAACTAAACCAAAGTCGTTCTTTCAAACTAATTTGTCTCAGTCTAGGTTCAGTATTTTTGATTACTCATTCATCCTCCTAACATGCAAATTTCTCTTTCAAGTCATTACATCAAGCGGTTTAACAATCGAATTTCACCTTTCAGTTCTTCACTGAATTATCTCAAGGGTGCAAGCAAATTTGACTAAGTCTACTCACAACATGATAATCACCTGATAAAATGAAATCAAACCAGCATGAGAAGAAAGCATAATTCTATTTAATTAAAATGATCTAAATACACTTCCATTAACAAACAAATCCCTAGACAAGATAAACTAGTCGCTCATGATTAAAGTTTAAACAACTAACCAAATGATTCAGGGAGATCTGAGAGCGAAAAGCTTGGCAATGATAGCCTCCAACAAAGTCTCAAATTGCCAACAAAATCGAGTTCTATGCTCAAGATTCTTACTTGCACACAAAATCAAACTAAAATCTTAACTACACAAAATAAAATTTAGGAAAGGGAATGTCTATATAAGATGATGGGTTCTCCTTCACTACACTCAAGGGACGTCCTTTTAAGCCAATACTCTAGCTTTCTCAGCTACATAGCTAAAGGGAGACAAAGAGACCACTGTTGCACAGGCACCATGGTCTATGGCAACCACCATGGTTAGATCTTGGTCTTAGCTAGAACTGAATTCTTCTGCTCTTCTCTTACGACACGGGCATAGGGCTTGGGTACCTCTGTGGCAGGTCAATAAGTACTCAAAATGGGGGTCAAATGGTGGGTCAAACGATCTAAAATCCTACAAATATCATCAAACAATCATACCCAAGCCTAAAACAAGAATAGGAGTATAAATGCTAGCATAAAGCACACAATTGTGCTAAAAATATAGCAAAACGATCTTAAAATGATATACATTTTAAGCACTTATCAAACTCCCCCATGCTTGAACTGTTGCTTATCCCTGGGTGATGCTAAGGCAAAGAATTATTCAAAACCTCCTCAGGATGGACATTGGTAGCATCCTAATGGCAAAGTCGATCCAAAGTTAGCCTAGAAGGTGCAAAAATCATTTAACAAACATACTAAGAAATGAATTTTTTTAAAACCACTTGATAGACCACAATGTCAAATTTGAATCAATCCCCCCAAATCATCAAATATAATCACATTAACATATGAAGCAAATGGAGCTAGTAATTCTGGTACAACCTCACTATAGTTATGTGGCACTCATCTCCCATGTGTTTTGAAAATGTAAGAAAGTTCCCTCAATTCTCATTCAACAGATCCAAATCTGCCATAATCTTGACAAGACTCTCTAATTCGCCCTACTAGAATACAATACACATTAGACAACTATGGAATAGGAGCTAAATGTTTCCAATGCGCTCATACAACATTCTCCTTAGACCAATGTAATTCATCTACAAAATACATCCCTATTTGAAGAGATAAAGAGTTGAAAGTCAGAAATACTTTTTACAATCCAAAGAAGGCTAACGCTCTTTTTATTATTCCTTTTTTTCTTTTTGTTTTTTTAAAGAATCAGCCAACAGAAATCCATATCAAACTTTGAATTTGAACTCTTTTCTATTTTTTGTACAACTAGACAAGGGATTTCTTATATAAAATAAGAACTCAAATCCCTTCACCAAGCAATCAAATCCACCCCAAAAAAAATCTCAATACATCTTACTAGTTCCCAATTAAACTCGATGCACAAGGATGAAATGCTCCTCTAATCTTGGCTTAAGGGTTAGATAATTGCTTGGCTATAGCCTATGGTAGGAGGTTCAAATCAATAAAAACAGATATAAGCTTAAAGGGGCAAGCAAGTGATATAATGCATAACAAAGATGGCTATCTAGTCTTTTGGGCTAACAAGTTAAAGAATGTCTCAATCATATTGCCTAAATGCATATGC
>NCQV01105445.1:0-15525 GCA_002740545.1 Lophocereus schottii | reverse complement strand
CTAAAGAAATGATGTCAAGGAAGAGTCGCTCACAAATTGACAAGACACTAAATTGATAAATTAGTCTTTAAAAGCTCAAAGCCTCATAGGACATCTGCCACAGTCATAACTAGCTCATTAGTAAACACATGCCAAAATTCATGTAAAGAGTCATGGGATAATCAACTCACACTCAACATAAGGTCAAAACATGAAGCTCATTTTTGAAAAGCCATTCTCAAATTTTTTTATGCACAATTGGGCAAATCAAAGGATCAATCTAGACCAAAAAAGTCTACCTAGCCTACAAAGATCATCATCGGAGGAATTTTTTGTTTTCTTTCATTTTGCATTTTGTTTTTTTTTACTTGATAAAATGTGTGCTCCTAATATCGATGCCAAAAAAATGTAAAAACTATGAAAAGAAACTATAGAAACCTAAAACGCAACCTAAAATGCAAATAAACCTAAATGCACTTCTAACATGCTTCTAACCACATCAGATTAAAACCTACCATGTAACTCCAAATGGAATCATGAATAATGTATACGATACATATACAAGAACACATCACACCAAATTAGGCATTACATGCCATCAAATACAAACTAACTCCCCATTGCTTGAGTAAAACATTGTGCTTAATGTGTACACAAATTAGAAAAGGGGAAGGGGAAGTAGCAAGAAGCAATCAAAAAGGAGGAGGGGAAGGAGGTTGGAGTGATTGACCATAGGAGATATAGCAAACTCGCCAGGTCTCTAAACAAGCCCTATAATCCTGAAAGTATTGGGTCTTGGCAGCAAACATCCCAAGGAGCTCGTTATGTCGCTCTTAGATAAAGTCATGGAGAGCGATATTCTCTAAAGCAACATAGGCGCAAAGGGATACTTGCTCCTCCTAGATGGACCGAAGGGTGGCTTGGACATTAGCATAGTCAATGGTGGTGGTTGGGAAGGAGAGGTAGGTCTGGTATAATTGGGAAATAGGCATGGAGGGGTTGCAGGTTGAACAACCTTGACATCGCTAGGTACCCCATAAAGGTTAGCCCAGTGAAGTAAGGTGGTTTGATCAACATTGGGAAATAGCAGAAGCCGATCCCTAGGATAAATCCAGCACAAATATCTAACCTATACTTTGTAAAAGTTCATTAGCTCAAAAATGGCTTGATTAAGCCACTTGGACCTAGATACTCGATCCTCAGGGTTGGGCTCAACACCTAAAAATCTAGCAACGGTAGTGACAATACCACTAATGCCTATCCTACCCTTAGTGCTAATAGTAGCACTGTACAACTGCCTAGCCAAGAGCGCCCTAGGATCAAGTCAAACACCATCAAGCATACAGGATAAAAAATATAGCTCAGATAATCTTAGCACATTCAAACTATCATCCCGAGCAAAGAAACGACAAGCAAGGATGCGCTAAGCTAGCCAAATGCAAGGGTTCTGAATATGGGTGCATTTGGAAGAGCTAGTACTATACCTAATACTCCCTGAAAGCTCACCCCAAAATGCAGTCGGGTTCAATTCTTTGGGGACTTGATGGTTTGATAAATCCATACTAGGTGGAAAACCAAAGATGCTATTGAAAGTACCTAAGTTGAACTCATAAAATGACCCTTGCAAATAGAAAGAAATATATCCCGCTTGACATTGAGGCCCTCGAGTGACCTCAACATGTAGAGTGCTTAGGAATTCTAAGGTAAGGTTCCGATATGTATGCTCCTTAATCTCAATGAAATGTCTCATACCCCCCGTGCAAACAACCATTGTATATCATGTAACAATCCTAAATGGCTTAATAATTCCTCATCATAGTAACTAGTTGCGACAACCATGCATTCATTCAAACAAGCATATCTGGCAACATGATTGGGGTTGGTTAAACCAAGAGGATAAGGAATGTTACCTTAAGATCTTGCGTTGGTGGAAATTCGGGAGGTCTATTGAGGCCAGGATGGTGCTTGACTAGATGTTCCTACGTCCTTGATACTCCTTTGTCTCTTGATGGGTGCCATGGTTGCAAAATGGAAGAAAAGTTGAAAGAAAAACATAAAAAATAAGATGTGAGAAAGAAAGATAAAGAATTTAAGTGAAAAAGAAGAAGAATTAGGGAGAGAAGAAGGTGGTTATGAGAGATGGATAAAGGTGAGATGAAGTTGAAGAAGGAATGGTGCAAAGAGGTGAAATTTGTGGGAGGAAGAAAAAGATTTAGTGAAAAGGGAAGATTTTGAGTGAAAATGAAGTGAAAATGAGGAAAAATAAAGGAGAAATAAAGGTGTAGCAATGATGGGTTTAGAGTGAGAATAGCGAGACACAGAGAGAGAGGTCGAAGAAAAAGAAGATAAGGGAAAGTTGGACTGTCACTGGGATCAAAACCCATGATCGTAGCCCATAACAGCTCACTACGGACCATGGGGGTCACCATGATCCGACCGTGGTGTCTGCTGGACATTATTTTTTTGCTGATTGGGCACACCCCGGGCCGTACTGGAGTGCTGCAGTTCGTGGTGCCTGGTATTTTTTTCTCTTCTTTTTTTTCGCTTCTTTTTCCCTATGTTCCCTTCTTCTTTTCCCCTTTTTTTTCTATGAAAAACTATGAAGAAATGAAAATCAAAGCTATATAAGGAGCTTGGGTTGCCTCCCAAGAAGCGTTCGTTTAAGATTAAGAGCTTAACCATGCTTATACATTCGATCTGGAGGTGAGTATATGGATGGAGGCCTTCTCAATAGGTCGCCCCATAAGATATGACTTTAACAGTTGTCCATTGACTGTGAATGCATCGATAGACTCACTGTACACTTCAACCGCTCCACTAGGCTGAACGTTAGTGACTTTAAATGGCCCCGACCACTGGGAACTTAGCTTGCCCAGAAATAATCTCAATCTCGAGTTGAGTTACAACACCATGTCGCCTTTTTCAAATCTCTTCTTCATGGTGCCCTTATCATGCCATCTCTTAGTTCGCTCTTGTGGATGCATTAACTCTCATATGCCTCTAACCTTAGTTCGTCAAGCTTATTCAATTGCAAGAATCGCCATTCTCCAGCTACTTTTAGGTTAAAATTGGGTATCTTTATAGCCTAGTATGCCATATTTTCCAACTCTACTGGCAAGTGACATGACTTCCCAAACACCAACCGGTATGGAGTGGTGCCTAGAGAAGTCTTTTAGGCAGTGTGATATGCCCAAAGAGCATCATCAAGTTTAAGTGACCAATCTTTATGGTACCAATCCACTATTTTTCCCAATACACTCTTGAGCTCCTGATTTGAGAGCTCTACTTGCCCACTTATTTGGGGATGGTAAGACCTAGCAACCTTATGGAACACCACACATTTCGTCAATAGTGACTTAAGAGGCTTATTACAAAAGTGTGTTCCATTGTCACTTAGAAGAGCTCTTGGTATGCCAAACCTTGTGAAAATATTCTTCTTGAGGAACTTGATGGCAACCTTGAAATCATTTGTTAGGGTGGCAACGACTTCCATCCACTTAGAAACATAGTCAACTACCATAAGCATGTAAAGGTTGCTACGGGAAGGAGGGAAAGGACCCATGAAGTCAACCCCAATACATCAAACAACTCAACCTTAAGTATGCACTTTGAGGTATCTCATGCCTCTTGGTAATGTTCCCTGTCCTCTGACATCTATCACAAGTGATGACAAATTTGCTTGCATCCTTAAAAAGCGTGGGCCAATAGAAGCCTGCTTGGAGTACCTTTGCAATCGTCTTATCCAGTCCAAAGTGTCCACATAGGTTGAGGCATGGAAATGGTGCAAGATACTATGGACCTTATCTTCTGGCAAGCATTTTTTATGGATTCCATCTCCATACAGCTTGTAAAGAAGAGGCTCTTCCCACACATAGTATTTGGTATCGAAAAGGAATTTCTTTCTTTGTTGGTAGCACAGTCCTAGAGGTAGCACCCCGTACACTTTGAAGTTGACCAAATCAGTATACCATGGGGTGGCTTGGTGGGAAATGGTGAAGAGTTACTCATCGAGAAAAGGAGTCATCAAGTGGGAGCTCTTCACTAGGAATAGCTTCAGGGCTTAGGTGAAATAGATGATCGGCAACCACATTTACCAACCCGACCTTATGTTTGATCTCTAAATCAAACTTTTAAAGGAGGACCCATCAGATGAGTTGGGGCTTGGAGTCAAATTTCTTCATTAAGTGCTTCAAAGCGGTATAATCTATGAAGACAATGACCTTGGAATTGATGAAGTAAGATCAAAATTTTTCCCAGGCAAAGACAACCATTAAGAAATCCTTCTTCGTTGTGGCATAATTTACTTGAGCCCCATTAAGAGTACAGCTTGTATAGTTTACGACATATGGCTTATTGTCCTTCCATTGGCTCAAAGTGGCACCTACTATATAGTCACTTGCATCGCACATCACCTCAAAAGGTAGCTCCCAGTTCGGAACTTGCATTACTAGAGCTGTGATTAGTGCCTCTGTTAACCTAAGAAAAGCACTCAAGCATTCTTCATTAAACTCAAAAGGCACATCCTTGACAAGCACTTAGGAGAGACGTTTTGCAATTTTTAAAAAATCCTTTATGAATCGCCGATAACAACCAACATGTTCAAGAAAACTCCTCACTCCCTTTACAAAAGTTGTTGGTGGTAATTTTTTCAATCACCCCCACTTGTGCTTTGTCAACTTCAATGCCTTTGTTAGAGATAACATGACTAAGCACAATCCCCTCTTGTATAATAAAATGGCACTTCTCCCAATTCAAAACCAAATTCCCATCTTCACATCTATGCAAGACCTTAGATAAATTATTCGAGCAATGGTAATAGGTTACACCATACATAGAAAAATCATCCATAAAGACTTCTATTATATCCTCAATAAAATTAGAGAAAATAGCTATCACACAATGTTGAAATGTAGTAAGCGCATTGTATAGCCCAAATGGCATCCTCTTGTAAGCGTATGTACCATAAGGACAAGTAAAAGTAGTCTTTTCTTGCTCATTAAGATGGATAGGGATTTGAAAGAAACCTGAATACCCATCCAAGTAGTAAAAATATGAGTTCTTAGCCAATCTTTCAAGCATTTGGTCAATGAAGGGAAGGGGGAAGTGAACTTTACAGGTGCCTTTATTCAATTTTAGATAATCAATGCACATACGTCATCCCGTGACAGTCCTAGTTAGAATTAGCTCATTATTCTCATTTTTGACAACAGTCACCCTCCTTTCTTAGGTACAACATAGACCGGCCTTACCCATGTACTATCAGAGATAGGGTAGATAATGCCGGCCTTAAGCTATTTTTTCCCCCTTCTGAACCACCTCTTACATGTTAGGGTCCAATAGTCTTTGTTGTTCAATTGACGGCTGATGGTTATCTTCCATTAAGATTCGATGCATACACACAGAAGGATGAATTCCTTTTAAGTCATCAAGAGTATATCCTATGGCTTTAAGATGCTCTCTAAGTACTCTAAGCAAAGCACAAACTTGAGATGCATTCAAACTTACATTCACAGTCATAGGATAGAGTTTGATCCAAGAAATTCATACCTCAAGGAGGAAGGGAGAGGTTTTGGTCTACCTCGGGGCCTTGTGCCTCATCATACGAGGGCTTATTTTTAACCTTTAATGGTTCCACCTTAGCAATGGAAGGTGGAATCGGTGGAGAGGCTTCTAAAAGTTAAGCACACATGGCTACTTCTCGATTTTCATCCTTAGTAGTGTTATCATTCAACATCAAGTGTTCAAGAGGATTATTAGAATCAAGGTTAGACACGGTTGCTGGTATTAAACCATGAACCACATCAATCTTATTGCACTCATCAGAAATGGAAGGGAAATTAGAAGCTTTAAACAAGTTAAACTGCATATGATCATCCCCCACATCCAAAGATAGCTTACCATTTTTCACATAAATACAGCCCCCAGCAGTGGCGAAGAATGGCCTCTTAAGAATGATGGTGGTATGCGTATCCTCTTCCATTTCTAAAATTACAAAGTCTGCTAACACATACAAATCTCATACTTTGATTAGAACATCCTCTAAAACACCCATAGGGTATTTCATAGAATAATCCACCAATTGTAAATAGATAGTAGTCGATTCATCTCTCCTAGTTCCAATTTTTCACACATAGAAATGGGCATCAAGCTTGCACTTGACCTAAATCGCACAAAGCACAGTTTATAAACACATTCCCTAATGGATAAGGAATTACAAAACTACCAGGATCCTTGAGCTTAATAGAAAGCTTGTTTTGGATCGCTGCACAACATTCTTCAGTCCTAGCTCATGCTCTTCTAACTTTCTTTTATTAGACATAATTGCTTTCAAAAATTTAGCATAAGAAGGCATTTGAGGAAAAGCAAAAGTAAATGGGATGTTTATGTAGAGTTTCTTAAGGACCTCTAAAAACTCCCAAATTACAAATCAAGTGTTGCTTTAGCCATCCTTTGAGGAAATGGTAAAGGGTGGGGTGTAGGGTTTTGTGGAAGTGATCTTAGGATTAGAACTTCATTAGACTTATGCACAACATCAATCATTCACATCATTAGAGGGTGTAGACACCTCTTTCTCAACATTGGTAACCCCCTTAGGTCCCTCTAGCTGTTTCCCCTCTCTCAAAATCATAGCATTGCATTGCTCCCTAGGGTTAGGCTTGAGCTTACTAGGAAGTCTACCCAGGGGTATAGATGAAGAGCTAGCTTGTTGAGCAATTTGGGCTTTCAACATCTTATTGTGAGTTGTAAGCACATCGACCTTAAAGGCTAATTACTTTATATACTCATCTTGCTTTTATTGCGCCAAGAGCATACTCTCTATCATGGCCTCTAAACTAGACTTTTGTGAGCTTGTGGAGCGAAAGGTGCTCTTTAAAAACTGAGGATGGCCTGGCATTTACTGGGGCATATTCGGAGGATTTGGATTAGGCCTATATAAGAAATTTGGATGGTTCCTCTAACCCGGATTGTAGGTACAGGAGTAAGGGTCATTGGTCAATCTTGAGTTGAAGTTTTGGACATAATTGACTTCATTCGAGTTCTAAGAAAAAGGACGCCCAACTTGGCAATTCAAAGTCACATGTTCAATAGAACCAAAAATTTCACATGGGCGAGAGGCACAGGAATTCATAGCATTCACATTCATACGATCTAACCTTTGAGTAATAGCATCAACTTTAGCAGAAAGCAAAGTAAGTGCATCAACTTCAAGTTTACGTCCAACCCGCTTGGGTTGGCCTTGTTCGGTGGAACATTGGAAAAAATTACGTAATGCCATCTCCTCTATCAAATTGAAGGCTTTATCCTCCACCTTGTTCATCAAAGTGCCTCCCGCTGTTGCATCTATGGTGGGCCGCACCGCTTAAGTAAGTCCATTGTAAAAGGTTTGGATGATTATCCACCTTTGGAGTCCATGATAAGGGCATAGCCTTAGCAAGTCCTTGAATCACTCCCATACTTAATAGAGCGATTCATCTTCCCTTTGAGTGAAGGTAGTGATTTGGTTCCTTAGACTTGCCGTCTTTGAGGGTGGGAAGAATTTGCTAAGAAAGGCTATAGTTAGCTCGTCCCAAGTGGAGATGGAATCCAGTGGCAATGAATGTAGCTAAGCACATGCCTTCTCCTTGAGAGAAAATGGTAATAGGTGAAGACGAATTACATCGGTGGAGACCCATTTAACTTCAATGTATCGCCCACCTCCAAAAAGATCGAGAGGTGAAGATTGGGCTCCTCCATTGGCGATCCTCCACTGGCATTTGTTAAACCATTGAGGCTAGTGTCGGCCGCAACTCAAAGTTGCTCAACTCCAACATGGGTCTAGCTATGCTAAAGGTGATACCTTGGACACCCGGAGTGATGAAATCCCAAAGTTTCCTTCTTACAGGTTCCCTCCTTAGTGGTTCCATCTTTGGCGAAGTTTCTCGAGTCTTGTGCCTTTGTCTTTCTACCCTTTACTTCCTTTTCTTTTTATGAAAGGTTCTCTCAATTTTAGAATCTCATTCGTAAACGAATGGATTTCACATAAAAGGGAAAATCTTCCTGCAAGCTAAATCACCAATACTACCAAAGCAATCAAAAGTGGAAAGAAAAAAAAAAATAAAAACTGAAAGAAAGATGCTTAGTTACTCTAACAAGATCGACTCGATATTTAGCAATGGTCTTTGATAATGGCGCCAAAAACTTGACACTGCTGCAAGTGCACAGGTGTTGTAGTGAAAAAGAAAGTATTGTCCATAGAGACAAAAGCAAAATTACCAAGTTCTTTCTATTAAAAAATGCTAAGCAATTACTTAATCGAGGATTTTGATTCGACAATTTAACAATTTCTAAATTGAATTAAGGAAAAACATCTAGAGATTTATTTAGTTAAGAAAGGTGTTGGATCATACGATTTAACATGTGCATTTCTCTAAATTAGATAATTTCGACGAATCGCAATCGATTTAGAATTTAGTTTATTCTTTCGAAATCGACCAAATTGCCTAAACTAAACCAAAGTTGTTCTTTTAAACTAATTTGTCTTAATCTAGGTTCAGTATTTTTGATTACTCATTCATCCTCCCAACATGAAAATTTCTCTTTCAAGTAAGTACTATGTTAGGTCCTATCAAGCGGTCTAACAATCGAATTTCACGTTTCAGTTCTTCACTTAATAGTCTTAAGGGTGCAAGAAAATTTAGCCAAGTCCAGTCACAACATGATAATTACTTGATAAAATGAAATTAAACCAACATGAAAAGAAAGCACAGTTAAATTGAATTAAAATGATCCAACTACACTTCTATTAACAAACAAATCCCTAGACAAGATAAACTACTCGCTCATAATTAAAAATTAAACGACTAACCAGATGATTTTGCGAGATCTGAGAGGGAAAAGCTTGGTAGTGACTGCCTCCAACAAAATCCTCAAATTGCCAACAAAATCGAGTTCTACGCTCAAGATTCTCACCTGCACACAAAATTAAATTAAAATCTTAACTACAAAAAAAAAAAAAATTTGGGAAAGGGAATGTCTATATAAGATGATGGGTTCTCCTTCACTGCTACTAAGGAACGTCCTTTTAAGCCAATGCTCTAGCTTTCTCAGCCACATAGCTGAAGGGAGACAAAGAGGCCACAGTTATACAGGCACCACAGTCCATGGCAGCGACCACGGTTGGATCGTGGTCTTGGCTAGAAGTAAATTCTTCTGCTTTTCTCTTGCTCCATGGGCATAGGGCTTGGGGTACCTTCATGGCATGTCAATTAGTACTCAAAATTAGGATCAACGCTAGGTCAAATGATCTAAAATCCTACAAATATCATTAAACAGCCATCCCCAAGCATAAAATGAGAATAGGAGTATAATTTATAGCACAAAGTACACAATTCTTCAAAAGGTGCAGCAAAACATCCTTAAAATGATATACATATTAATCACTTATCAGCACCATATTTTGTCAGGTAATGATCATGCCCTACCTCCCATGAACATCCCTTGAAAATGTACTTTATATAGATTATCATTTATATTGATTTGAATTAATGTTCGAGGTACCTTCTGAAATAAACCAATGGGTTGTTGAGACTTTATTGTTATCATTGATAGTATGGAATTTTAAAGTTTTTGAATGTGCTTTTAAATGATTTTGGACCTTTATTAGGTCAGAATGGGCTACTTAAAAGTTTCATTTAGTAACATGCTCTCAAATGTTAATAGTCTAAGTGAATGAATTAGACATAATGAGGGAGGTTTGCCCCTGAGAACAAGGTCTTCTAGCCTTCCCCGGGTAATTGCATGCATGGGTAGCGGCCACATCTCAGTTTGTTGATGGACATGGGCCAAGTATTGGTAACTGTCCAATTGATAATAGGCCATGAACTGGATAAAGAGCTACACCTAACCTAGCTTCAAGCCATGGGATGAGTTAGGTCACTCACCTTTATCTTTTAAATTGAACTAAGGTAGACTTAAATGAACTCAGGGGTTTGGGTCGGATTCGTTAGGTACCATTTGTAAAATTATTTTAGTTATCTTTCCCCGATCCTTAACATTACTTGAAATGAATTTAAGTTATGTTTTGACTATTAGGGATGTTTGTTACTGTGCTCTGTTTAATTCCTTTAAATGTTTTGTTTTTTAGGTGATGATCATGAGCATAAGGACAGGACTCTCGCTTAGAGGGGAGGTTGATGACACATAGTGCTTAGGAGATGCTATGTTGAATAAATTCTCTGGATTTGAACAACTGACTTTAATTTGTTATGCTTTGATTCTGACCCCTTCGACTTCTATTTATTATTAAATCATCAATAGCAGTTCTGTGATAGTTAACATTGTGTTTCCTAACATAAAATGCAGTGGTAATGCCTAATTAGGTTGTTTGCTGCCGCTTAGGGTTAAATATTATGAACAAAATGAATTAGAAGTTTCAGGGCATTACAGCTTGTTGCGCCATTGAGATGAGGGCTGGCTTAAGCTCAAAGTTATGAGCTTTTACATTTGGATAGGTAATGCTTGATGTACGGCCTTGGACTCCCAGGGTTATGAATTCCTGATGTGTCCTTCTTTGATTTCATATTCTACTAGCCATTTCATTTAAGGTATTAAGAGTCTTGCACTTTTGCTTCTAGCCTTTACTTCTTCCTCCTTAAACGAAAAATCCTCTTAATCTTAGGATCGGGTTTGTATAGCAATGAACTTCGTATAAAACGAAAAATTCCTACATGCACCAAAGCAGACACTACCAGAGCAAGTCAAAAAGTAAAAAGAAAGTGCTTAGTCAATCTTCTGAGGACTAACTCAACATTTAACAAATTCGTCCCTTGCAACAGTGCTAAAAACTTGACACACACCATAAGCGCAAAGGTGTTGCAGTGTAGATCAGACTATCATCCTTAGGGGCCAATACAATCTATTGAGTTTTGTCCTTCTAAAACGCTAAGCAAAATAAGTATTCAATGGATTGTTTGACATTACTGAATGATTACTGTGCAGCAAAATTAGGAATTCAATCAAGGAAAGATATCTACAGATTTATTTTGCCTAGCAAACATTTAGACCTTGAATTAAGGATGTGCTCTTCTATAGTTTGGATGTTTCAAAGGAATACAATCTAACTTAGTTCAATCATTTCTGTCAAAATAAACCAAATTGCCTAAACTAAGTTGATTACCATTCTTTCAAATGTTATTGTTATAGTCTAGGTTATAGATCTTGATTGTCAATTTTCCTCTTAACATGCAATTCTCTTTCAAGCACTACTAAGTCAAGTCTAACCTTGTCAATCTAATAGTAGGTTTCTCCTTTCACTATTTCAACCAATTATCAATGTAAATGCAAGCAAATTTGGCTAAAATCTCTCACATCCATTCGAATATAAGTTAGATAGAATCAATCCAAAATAGATTCAGCACACGTTTGATAGATTAGAGATCTAACAACAATATTTTTGGCTAGTAAATCCTTATATTAAAGAAAACTACTCATTCATGTGTAAAACTAAATCAAAATAGTTCCAATCAAACATAAACTAGAAGTGGAGGAGAGTATGCTTAACATAAAGGAGCTCTCTTCAATAATCTTTCAATCTTCAAGCCTCCTCTTGCAAAAGCCCTCCCTTGATTGTTTTATTACTCAAAAATTATTAGAACGATCAAAATTTAAGTGAGATGATAGATAGAGTATAGACAGATGATGCTTCCTTTGGCTGAGAAACCCCTAAAGGTAGTAAGGCTCGAGCACTCTCAGCCATACAATGAAGCAAGGTAAAGGGGCCTTCAGTTTGGAAGGCACCATGGTCCATGATGGACATCACAGTGCCACCCTAGTGCCTTCTGGACCTACCTTCTCGTTCAATTCTTCTATTATGAGTATGTGAGTTTCGGGGTCTCTGTATGGTTAAGTTACCCCTATTCGAGGGTCAATGTAGGGCCAAAATGGTCTTAAAACCTGTGAAACACATCAAGGCAACATTCTCAAGTATAAAATGGGAATAGAGGCATAAATTAACCACTAAGGGACTCAATCCCCTAAGAAATGGTAGCAATTGACCATAAATGAATGTATATTTTCAACAGTTATTAGAGCTTGTGGAAAAGATTATGACCAAAATCAAGACATGGTCATATAGGAACTAAGTATTTGGAAAGCTTTTGTGGTGTGTCATTCAAACTTACATTGATATGTTATTTTTATTGGGTTTTGTCTTTCATCAAAAAGAGGGAGATTGTTAGCTTCTTTAAGCTTATAATATATTTTATTAATATGTTTTGATGAAAGATAAAAATGAGTCCGTCTATAGGTATATTTGTCATGTTATATTTGGACCTACCTTATTATTTCTATTATTTAAATGTATTATGATTATAAGTAGATGTTGACATGATTGATTTTATCATGGGGATAGTTTAGTATTCAAATTTGAATATTTTACTTATTAATGCAGTTTTGATTGGTGTGTATAGATTTTGGTCTCACATATTTATCTTACCACAAGAGGTGATCGGGAAAATCATAGCAATGTGTAAAAATTTTCTATAGGGTGTAGATGCTACTTATAAGAAATCCCACCCCCCATAGCTTAAAACTTAGTTTGCACACCTAAGAAAGTGGGGGACTAGGGCTATGAAGCTTAGAAATTTGAAACAAGACCTGAATTGCTACGCTTGTGTGGCCTATAGTAAAGAAAAAGAATGTGTTATGGGTGAAATGGGTTATGGGAGAGATCTCAAAAAGGTATTATGGTGGGAGCATAGTCCAGGCCAAGAAGGCAGTTGGAATTAGAGGAAAATTTGTTATGTGAAGGGGCACCTAAATGAGAAAGTAGATTTGATCATCCATAGCTTTAGCTAGGAAATAAAAGGGGTTCCTACTCTATTAAAGGTAGCTACGACTGGGACTAGGTGTGGGAGATAAGGTGTAGTGGGATAGGTTGGTTTGGGTAAGATTAACCATGCCAGGGAATTCTTTTGTATGCTGGTTACTACATCATCAGAAGCTACCAATCAAAGGTAGATTGCAAAAGTTCATGCGTATTGAAGATTGTTCATGCTTGTTATGCAGCAATGTTGAAGAAACCACAGAGCATGTGTTCTTTAAGTGTGTCTGTACAGGGGAAATTAGAGGCATAATATGGAAATGGATTGGAGTACATATATCGGTTGAAAGGCTGAAGCAATTCACCTTCAGAACCTTAAACCTGAAGTGCATTGTAATTGTGAAATAGATTCTGTTTGGTTGTTTCGATGCCTTAGCATTTGAAGTGTGGTTAGCTAGAAATCATGCTATATTTAAAAAGAAGATTACAGAGAATACAGGACACTATAAAATATAGGATTTTGTTTTTTAGCGAAAGATTCATTAAAAGATAGAATAGGACTTGGCATTATATTAGCATAACAAAGGTGGAGGCTTTTAGGAGATTTTCTGTATCCAAAAGGGCTCATAGGTTATAAAACCCTAGTATGTGGATGATGAGGCGTAATAGATTTCTTATTCTTTCAAATGTGTGTGTGCGCGTGTGTGTGTCTAGGCATATACATACATACATACATAAATACATATATACATACATATACACACACACACACACACACACACACACATAAAACATGCATACATACACATACACACACACATACGCACGCACAGACCACAATGTATACTTTGTACTGATGACATTGCTCTTACTGATGAGATTATGGAGGGTGCTAACAACAAGATGAAGGGTTGAAAACATACCCTAGTGTAAAGAGGTTTTAAGTTAAGCAGGTCTAAGACTATGTACTTAAAATATAGGGTTAGTGGACGGGAAGAGGGTAGTGAAGAAGAAGTTGCCATTAGTGGTGAGGTAACACCAACGGTTGAGAGCAGATAGGTGCTAGTGATGAGGATGTTGGCCAATGTACAAAAGTGATGTAGCAAAAATAGAGGAATGCTTTAAGAGTGTGCTTGGCAAGAAGATACCAGTAGCATTAAAAGGTACAATTTACTATATATAATCAAACCACGTTTGTTGTGTAGCTCAGAGAGTTGGACAATCAAAAAGACTCAAACCCACATGTTGATGGTAGCAGAGATCGGAATGATCTAATGGACGTGTGGCTACACGAGATTGAATAGAACAACGGATGAAGTGATTAGAGATAAAGTACAAGTAGCACCCATAGAAGATAAGATTAGAGATAATAAACGTAGATGGTTCAGCCATGTGAAAAGGATGAGTGTGGATGCACTAGTAAGAGGATATGAAATGATTAACTTTCTAGAATATACACGAGGCAAAGGTGGACTAAAGAACTGACAGAATGAAGTGACTAAACATGCTTACGACTTATAGATGACATGGCTTAGGATATGAGTTTATGAAAATTTAAGATTAGGGTAGAAGACCATAGATAGATTGTGTATTTTCCTTCTTTTAGGTTTGGTATATAGGGGGAGCGCTATTGTTTTGTATTAAGTATTACTCTATCTACTGTTTGACGAGTTTATTATGCATGCTGGATGCCAATGACTGTAGGTCCTGGACTTGACCCAAACCTATTAGTTGTGACCCAAATTAGAGGGTCAAGATCCAATCAAATGACACCTAATGGGCCTTAAACCGGTTTGGGTCTAAGGGATGTGGGTTAAGCCTAGCTCTGGGTCTGAGTCTAATAAATTCAGACCCAAATCAGACCTAGTACCCATTTAAGATTCAATAATAAGAAAAAGTGTGGCAACGACAATTGACTAAAGCAACTCTAAACCAATAAAACCTAAAGCCACTTTCCTCGCTAATGGTCATAAAGAAAGAACTATTTTGTAATGATTGTTTAAAATGTAATGGACTTTGTGTTTATTGTTTGTATTAGAATATTATTTTGGGTGTGTAAGATGTAAGTATGAACACTTCGTTATGGTGTGTCTCGCGAATTTTTTTTTTAATTAAATATCATGTCTTCTAAATTCAATTATTAGTCTTTAAAATGTGGTAATTCATATTGGAAGATGAAAATATAATCTTTAATGTAAAAAACAGTCAGGACTCATGGACCCATTAGACCAACAAGGTCTGGGTCTGGGTCTTAACCTTCTAGACCCAATGGATCTGGGGTGGGTCTAGGTATAATCCCCCCCCCAAAAAATAAAACGGATATGGATCCAAGTGGATCCAACCAAGAACCGACCATCACCATTCCTAGCGTTGGAGACTGCTCTTGGTCAGGTTAGAATTATTTCACGGCCAGCTGCTTAACATGTAACCCTTGTTCATCCTTTGTTCTTTTTATATATAATCAAAGTTATTTAAATGAACTATTCCTTGCATATATTACCTCTTGTTTATCAAACAAGTTTTGACTTCTAAAATATTTCCTTAAGTTTTTTTTATATGGATGTTTTAGAATCAGTCTCTTCACAGATAGTGATGCCTGTAAAGGTAACACTGCATACGTCTGGATCTCCCGAGGCCTTGCAAAATCGAGACTATAGTTGTTATTGTGTGTATGTATGTGTATATGTATATGCATGTATGTATGTATGTATATATATACATACATACATACATATATATCTATATAT
>NCQV01105441.1:5252-18405 GCA_002740545.1 Lophocereus schottii | reverse complement strand
TTCCCCCTTAGCGCGCAACCCTAACCGCCAGGTGGAATCCCCTCTTGAACAGAACCCTAACCGCCTTCCGAAAGAGACGGCGTAAAGACACGGGGCACGACCGTGCCGCGTGGCACGGTCACCCCGTGCCGTTCTTCTGTCTTCTTCGACCTGTCGTCCTTCGTCTTGACACGCCCGTGTCTTATGTAGCACGGTCCCACCGTGCCGGTACTTGGATTTTGGATCACGAAACCCAACAATAACAATGCTATTACATTGATAGCCGAACAAAATCTATAACTACTAACTTTGTTTAAAAAAAGAAAATGCATCTAGAGTTAACTTCTAATGGTTGAACAAATTCACAAGAAGCCAAATCGAAATTGACCACTTAAATGCCTATAGCCTTTGGTTTCTTGTTTCGAAGAAGCCAGCGAGCTCTTTGTTTTCTTATAAAAGTGACCCTTTACTTTTTTTAGAGCTTAGCCTATAACTTTACTTAACTTTGCATTAAATGCAAGCTATTGATAAACAAATACATTTGAATTTTAATTTGTCAGCATCTGAGCAGTGTTCATCATTTTTTTTGTGATTGCATAAAAGCAATCTTGCTTAAACGGATTCAATGCACTAATTATGTCAGCAAGATCATTAATCATCCAAATAAATTAGGCTAATTCGATTAAGTCTCATACTAGAACAGATTAAATACTCGTACATCCCAACAACGCATAAGGGATATCATCTTTTCCAATTTTATAACTCAAATAATATAATAACAAATAAGTAGATAAACCATATTCTTGCTACTTAAATTAATGAATGTCTTATGCACAAAATCAGGTATTGTAAACATGACTTTGACATTTGAATCTACCAACTTGTTTTATATTTAGTTTTAAGTGACACTGACTTGGTAAATGCCTTAACTGCTCTGATAAAGATATGTTGGGCATAATTGGACTCTTAGTCTTAATTTCGATCAAGACTCAGTCAAGCGAATAAGTTGTACTAACATGATCATGTCAACATGAGATAAACAAATATGTCTTGAATTCAAAACAACATGATTCATTTGGGGCTTGATTGCCTATAAAGTGTGACTCCTCAACTCTGTCTCCTTACAGAAGTAACTCAAAGGCTAGCCAAGTAGACTGTTGCCCTCCCGGCTTCACCATTATGGTGAACTCTAATTCTTCCTAATTTTTAATATGGCTGGACCAATTTTAGTAGCAAACATCCTACGGTTAACAGCTACCCTTTGCATTATGCACTCGATGTTAGAATTAATTGCCATATGTTGATCAACTTTGAGAAACTCATTGGTAATTCAGGGTTGTCTTCTAGAAAATGTTGTTAATTTTAAATTTTCTTCCACAAGTTTGATAGAGTTTTTGCTTTATCATTGGAGTTGGCATTAGGAGGACATTTCTTCCTTAGGACTGGGCCAAGCTAAGGTTCATAAAATAGTCAGACCTCTAGTACCACAAATTATATAGCGATCTCGAAAGCTCACACAATGTGTAATTCCCATGGTGTGACAACCTATAAGTGCATTGTCGTGTCTTACAAGGGATTAAGTACTTCATGAAAATCTATTGCTTATCGTGATGATATGTAGAAATCTTAGTCACCAATTTACTTTATCTAGGAGTATCACAAAGACCTTTTTGTTTAGCTTTTTGAACGAAAACTCTAATGATATATGGGATACTGAGGATGTAGGGCCCTGGAGATCCCTGGGGGCCTTGTAGTCTCAAGAAATATGTTCATCATTTCTTTTGGCCTCTACTTGGTATCAAATTTCTCCACTGTACTTGTATATATCAATTGTAGACCACTTGGAACCATTCGCGTACCCTAAAATGATAATCCATCCATGCTCTATGTAAGCAAAGGTTTTAATCACTACTCATTTGCCTAGTAAACTTTCTCACCCTCCCTTTGAAGACTGAAATGGAGAAAAAAACAAATGAGTCAAAATCACAATTGCATGGTGTAGTTATAGCTACTACCAATAAGCACGGGCCATATACACTGGGAGTTATATTTTTAGGTGCTAGATTTATCTCGAGTACTCAAGCTTAGCAAAATGAAAGACGAAGACAATAAAAGAAAACTAAGAAGTGATAAAAAGAGGTTTAGGTTGTGATTTCGCAACATAATTAGCGAATTAATTTGGACAACTCTTAACTTACTAAGCTTGTACTAGTATCCATGAGTGATAGGTTGCACCATCAAAGTGGATCTAAGACCTCTTTTAAGAGTTGAAGGCTAATCTATGTGTTCTAATCACCTATTTATATGGGATTAGGCAATTGGATTACAAGAGTGGCTAACTATGAATCTAGCTAGGATTCGAAATATTTACATGTCAAAACACCTAACTATTTTCTCTCCATGTGCTAGCAAATTGGAATCCCCTTTTAGGACAAGCGAATCACCTAAAAAGACGGATAAGAGCACGTGTAAAAATTTTATTGAACGCATGATGGGCGTAAGAGAAAATCCAAAACTACAAATACAAATAAGGTGTAACTGGGCCTAATTAAGATCAATTAGTAAGCAAAGAGGCTTGTCACAACCAAAGCAATACAAAATTAACTACAACTAATCATCATAGAATAATAAAAATGACAAACAATTAAGCTAGCAAACAACCTAAAAAGCACAAAATAAAGGGAGAAAGAGATAGAAAACTTAGTCATTGAATCTTAAATTCAACAATCTTATACATGATATACACTAATCTAACCTAATTTCTTTCCGCTTAAGTGGATTCTATATGCCTAACAGTATCCTTGGTCAAGCCAAAAAACACCCAAAAAGGCTGCTCCCAGAAAGGTGTCAAATTCACAATTAAATAGCTTACGAGTAGGGGTGGCAAGACCATGGCATATGCCATTACAATCGTGCCAACCCACTACACAAACAAATAAAAACTCTACCTAAAAAAGATGTTAAACCATTCTTGGGATTGGTACAGTGGTTTCCAACGGTGTTTGGCAGAAGTGAGCTTGGTACCTGGTAGGGTCGGCGGAGCTTCAAGGAGAACTAATCTGGTTATGCCAAAATTGGCCCTTTGTTGTAAAATAATATTTTCGAGGAAAAATGGCTAGCTCATCAAGAGTTTGATCCGGTTCTTATGAAGTCGGTCCCGCTCCTAGTTCCTTACTTCACTTTTTATCCGCCATGCAAACTGATTTCATTGGAAGTCCCAAGATCCTTGAACTTTTCCACACATCTTCTTGATTCAACTTGTTACCTACAAAAGTAAATAAAACAACGTAAAAACACTAACAAATAGATTTTGAAGGAGGAGTTTAAATGCATTCCTCGCAAAGTATACAACAATTCTGATGTCAATACAGGAGATGACACCAAGACAATTTCCGTCAAGGACAATTCTTTTCCTTTTCAATGATGACAAAACCATTGACACTACTGTCTACTGGTGATATGTTTTACGAGTCACGAACCTCAAGCAAAATCAAGGCATCACATCCCTTCTAATATAGTGCACACATAAGAAGGTGTTGTGCATGCATAGTAACTTATAAAAGTTGCTTGACTGATGCAATATTCAAACAACATATGTTTAAAATCAACATAAAAGACCACTTATTCTGATGAATCAATTATGGAAATGTGGGCAAATTGGCCCTAATATATTCATCCTTCAAATACTACATCTTGACAATGGCAAGGATTACTACCCTAACATTGAGCCCATGACACTTTTCATTGAGGAAATCAATAGCTTGCACAGCATTGCTCACCAATGCTCATCCAAAGAATCCCATGGGCTAGTAATTTCGTCAAACATATTAACATATGGCCTAATGACTATAAGTTAGATAAGGTTGCTCCTAACTTTCCATAGTGATTTAGTTAATGCAAGGGTTGGCCTTCTTTAACCAACATGACATTAGGATATGTGAGCAGCTATATTGGTCTAGATGGTTGCTTTCCTACTTCTTTTAGTACATTTAGAACATACTTTCCTCGAAAGATAAAAATCCCTCGCTTTCACATGGTAACTTCCAATCTCAAAAAATATCTAAGATCTTTTATGTGAAAGCAGCTCTAAATTTGTCGCTTAAGTTGGTAAATGAAACTAAATTGCTCCTTGTAATTAAAGTATCATCTACATATAAAAGAACTATGCCATAGCCTACGTTTGCGTCTTTCATAAACAAGTTCTAATCAAATTTTAGATTGTGCTGCCAAATAATGATAAAATAGGAGATAGCTTTGCAAACAATTGACTTGGTTGCTGTTAAGACCTCATAATGATTTCCTCTACTTGTGTACTATCTACTATGATAGTGGAAGATATAAGTGGATTATACTTAGGCATACATTCAATGCATGCTCCAACCCTATATCCTTGAAGCAACTACATAGATGCTTCTTTTTCAATAGCCTCAAGTAGGAATGCATTTGTCGCATCCAACTGACATGTTTACTATCCTCATAGTAGCTGCAGTTAAAATTTCTCTCATCGTAGTATATACTTCTTGTTGCTATTGCTGTAAGTTACCAACTTTGTTTTGAGGCTTCCAACTGAACCATCCTAACTATACTTTGTTTCGAATAGCCACTTGCATCCTATTGTTTTTTGTCCTCGCAGCAATTCAATGAGCTTACGAATGTCATTTCTCTATAAGGCTAAAAGCTTAACATTCCTAGCATGACACACTTGAAAAATTCATGGATCACATCATGCTAATTTTTATAGTAAAAAGAAAATCTTCAAATACGGTGCAAAGGTTACTGTAAGAAACTTGATTAGCAATGGAAGGGGGTCTTTGAACTTAAAGCAGAATGCACATTTCAACTAATACAATTTTCCATCCAAACATATTTCTTTGTCACTCTCACTACAAAAAAAGTGGTTTTTATTAACATGGATAGTTCTGTTGCAATAAGTACAATTGCTGTTGGTAAAACCTTATACCCACAGATATTGGTCTGTTGCTAGACTGTTGGTAAAAAAAGGTGATGGTATTAGCTTTACCAACAGATATTGTAATCTGCCGCAATTTCTCCATAATACCAACAGAATGAATCCGTGGGTAAATGTCATCGTATTACCAATAGATACATAATATGTTGGTGAGGGCAAGTGTTACCAACAAATGCTTCTGTTGGTACTAAATCAATTAGCAGCATAAATTATTCATCAACATACAGTATCTGTTAGTAATTCTTTCTTTTTCTGCCTTTTTAATCGTATCCAACAAGAAGATCTGTTGGCACTACTATTTATCATCAAAAAAGAATTTTCATCAAGCTGAAATCTATTGATAATTTTGTTCCTTCCCACACCTTATGATCTAAAACATCTACTTCCAATAGTCCATCCATTCAAGTGGGAACTATTTTTTCCAACAAGTACATCTATACAAAATCAAAATTGCAAGTACATAGTTATCGAAAATAGAAGAATCAACCTAAATAAAAGCACAATGTTATTTAAAAGTTTTCAAAAGTGCTATGCATTCACTAAAAGTTCATAAGAAATAAGTACATAACTCCAAAAATTGCTTCCATTGACATTAAATTCCAAATTATAAGTGCAAACTCATAAATATTACTTGGTCCACCTAAAAGATAAGTTAAGACAAAAGTGAACAACATAAGAGAACTCAAACTATGACTCATTATTTTGTTCTTGATCATCAACTTCTTCTGCATTTTCTACTTCAAATGCATAACCATTTTCATTGTCAGCATCAATGTCCACACGTTCCTCAAATGAAGAAAGAACATCCCCCGATATTCCCTATTAAACAATCATAAAAGTATAAATCTTAAGAAGAGGTAATGGAGAATACTTATAATTATTTGATGGCATTCTCCCTTAATAACGTGATGTCAAATTTATCATAGAAAAGAGAACTAGAATGAGTTCATCATGGCATCCAACTCGAAGACAACGAAGGAATAAGAAAAATACAATGGCAATGCTCCAGATCCACAAAAATAAAGTTAGTTTTAGCATGCTAATATGATCGATGTTCATACCAAAACTACATTTGCACACATTAGCACATCATTACAAATGCGTTCTTAGAAAACTATATGAAGGGCAAGACTTAGGTCGTGGCCTATGGTCACAGAACCTTGCTCTGATACCGTCTGTGAGACCGCCAACCCTTAAGGTTAGAAGTATCAACGATTTCTTAAATTCCTACTTAAATTATGGGGTGAAACTGATAGAGTTTCGCATGAAAACTGACCATTTCCTAAGCCTAAAACCTTACATTAATTCCCTGCATCAAGTAGAAGTATAAAAAAAGATAGAAATAAGCTCAATGGCTATACGTTGGAGTCCACAACTCTACAGGCCACTCATCTAAAGTATACCAAACATTAAACAATCAGCAAATAGGCTTCTTCTATGACAGGAAGAGGAGATATGGACTTGATAAAGATTGGTCAGTTCAACAATGGAAAAGATAACCAAATAAGGTCACAAGAATTTACACCAAGTGAGCTGCAAATTATACCAGGCTGAAGATCTAAATCTAAGCATACCACATATAAGCTTTATATGGGTACTATGTCTAGCTCATCAACAAATAATAAAATATCTCATATAGAAATACATGGTGCTTCAAAAGCACTTTTATCAAATTGGTGACATATCCAAGTTTATTCCTTCTTATTGCTCTTGACTTTCTTGTTGCTCTTGCTCGATTTTCCCTCTTTTAGTTCATTCTTCCTCTAAAGTGCACCTTTTAGAAGTTGGACGAGGAACTTTGACCCCAATGCCAAAGGTCTTAGCATAAACATATTTGTCTTTTCCAATAACTTTTTTGAAAATTTCATCTCGAGTAGCATCATCACATGAATCTTCTTCAATGCGAGATAACTCATTTTCAATTGCTTCCTATCATGTTACACATTAGTAAAAAAGATAAGATGAATAAGAAAATTAAATAAAAATAAACACTCATACCTTTGCACTAGCTGAAGCATCATCAAGTTTTGTAGCTTTCTTTGGTGCATGGGTCTTCAACCATATTGTAAGCCTATCTGACTTGTTTCCTTTTTCCTAAAAAGTATATAAAATACTAAATGAGTTACCTAAAATCAAAGTTAGCTATAGTATAAATAGGATATACATAATACCTCTTCTTCAGCACAAACACGTGCGAAAGTCTTTGTCCCTCTATAGTGACACATTTTGTAATTGCCCTGATTTTCAATTCCTCTTTTAGTTCTAGGCTAAATGAATAATTGGCAAATCACATCATAGCAGTTGCATTATTTTAAAATAATTATAATTGTAAATGTTCTTAAAGTACATAATTATCTTTCCCTTGTCTGATTCCCAAAACTGTACTAGGTTGGCCCATGTTTCAAGTGGTATGTGCTCTGGTCTTTTGCTAATTGCTTCATCGTGACTTCTACCATCAAATAATGCCACCTTCAACTCACATTTATAACCTCTCCAACAAGTATGCATTTTCTCCATTGCCCATTCATAAGGCCCCTTTCCTTCAGGAAAGTGAAGTGAACGCTGTACAATGGATACAAAGAAAAAGAACCAATTAAGACTTAAAATAAACTTAAAAGTCATATTTTTACTTTGAAATTCACGCACACATGCAGGGGTTGGTGCAAAAATTAGAGTGTAGAGGTTCAACTTTGAAAGCAATGTAATATATATTGAGATATATATGCCTTCACCTCTGCCCATATTGAATCTTTTTTCTTTTGTTCAATTTTCCTCCAATCAATACAACCAAGTGGCAGTCTTCTAGGGTCTCGTGCCAGACACCCAATCATGGAAGACATTCGCTCTTGAGAATTACCTATAGGTTGAAGTTGTTTGTTCACATTGGCAAACACAGAGTTCTTCAAAACCTTTATCGTATTAGGTCTTCGCATTCTTTTCCTTAGTTGCTTTTACGCGCCTTCTACTTGTGGTGTTGTGACCACCTTCAGTTAATGATTCACCTCCCATATCATGATTTCCTTCACTTTCTCCATATTCCAATGAGTTTGAATTGACCTCTCCTATGATGTTACAAAAGCAACTAAGTGTTATATATGACAATTATAGAAAATAAATAAAATATAATTACAAAAAATAGGAATTGCACTTAGACATCAAAGCAACATATGCACAAGAAGTACATGACTTACTTCTAGGAACCTCTCCATTGTCTCTGGGTTCTAAGCTCATGTCACCATTGTTGACATGTGAATCAGCATGCTCTGAGAGCTCCACAGATCGACTACTGAAAACAATGTTGTTTTGGTTCTCCAATGATCTTATTTTCTCTAAACTTCCAGTCAAGTGTTTTTCCACTGAGAGTATAGGAAAAAATAAATATAATTAAAATTTAAACTCCATTATTACTTCTATATAAACACTATTTCAGAACCTTTATAATTTAAGACTTACCAATACTATTAAGCAACATGGACCATTTAATAATAGCCATTTCCTCATCACTTTGATTAATTCTTTTGCTTTTGTACTCTCCTAGTTAAAAGGAATATTAAGGTAGGAAAGAAAAGTGGGGAATTTTCTATAATTGAGAGTATGTGTGTTTTACTTTAATATTTAATAATACAAAAACTTGCATTTTGTATTTAAAAAAAAAATAAAACTTACTTGTAGTAGTGTGTGGTAAAGAGGATGTTCTTGGTGAGAAGAGAGAACATCGAACGGAAGCACCTCAAGACAAAGTAGGTGTTGAGACTTCTTTTTACCTCGAACTACGCCTTAGTCCTTGACTTAATAGCTGATTTTTTCCAGACATCAACATATGCTTCATTAATATAAAACACAAGTAACTTAAATAAAAGGTTGTTATTACTTTGAAATAACTATAAAACTATGATTAATTTAGGACCTACCGTATCTCTTGCAACCATCCTTTTCTTACCTGGAAATTTTCCTATGGAAGACATAATCTAAAATTAAAAAATTTAGTACTACTATATCAACATCAAACACATTAACAACAATGTACACATAGCCCACGAAGCAGTAGTTCTTAGAAACAACACAATAAATTGGTGTAAAAATAAGAAAGTCATTCCAAATACCAAAATGATTCTAAAATGGTTAACCAATAAACAAATGTTTCATCAAAATATTTAAGTACATATATAAATTATTCAGAATTACAATCATATAATGTCTCATCATCTTCATCCCTTTCAGCACTACTATTATTTGAATTTATCTCCACATAATTGTTCCTTTCAATGGCATCAACAAGAGGCTCATTCAATGTAACTCCCATGATCTCTTATCTAACATCAACGAGTTCTTCTGCATCGATCGAAGTCGAGTTGTCTACTTGTAAAACTTCCACTTCTAGTATGACATCATCTTCCAGTTCATAAAGATCTCTTGGCTTAGTAGCAATGACTACATGCCAGTTTTTCTTTTTGGACTCTAGCACATAAAAGACTTGTACTGCTTAAGATGCTAGGACAAAAAGTTCGCTTGTTTTTCAATGCGATTTAATGCTAACAGGAGCAAATCCAAACTCATCTTGCTTTACACCTCTAATCGGATGCACCCAATCACATCAAAATGAGATAACATTTCTTCCTTGAGGATAGCTCAACCTAATGATTTCAGTCAAAATCCCATAATAAGCTATATCTCCTATATCTATGCAAGAATTCATAAAAACACCAGAATTTTGGGTCTCGTTCCTCTTATCAATCTTTTTAATACGCCACCTTTACCTGTTACAGGTGATCTTAGTCATTATCTTTATCCATTCACTTGAAAATGCACTTAGATATTTCAAATCATCAGCCATGGAACAATCGGTATGACGATGCCTATGAACATGAGAATGTACAGATTTTGTCTGTTATGATACATAGACCATGTAAAGTTTGCATATATAAATATCACATGTATATCAAGATACTTACATTTTGTTCAAACCATTTTGGAAATGTCTTTTAATAAATCTCACCAATGCTTTCATTTGAAGTTTGACATTCAATACTAACAATCTTATAATGCTCTCTGAAACCATAAGAACACGTCTTAAATTATAGAATGAATTTTAGGAATTTTATTATACCAAATTGAACAAAAAGGTGTACTTACTTTGCATAACTTTGAACTTCATCGCAGTTAAATAATACATAGATATGTGCTTGGTCAATTAGCGAATGGCAAGGGCAAATGTCTTTCTTTTTAGATGATGGTCTACATCTTAAGGAGAACACAGATAGTCCCTTGTAACCTTCATCACCATCATCATTATTCCTGGAGGACCTATTATCGTTAGTCTCCACACCAAGTAAATATCTTGCACAAAATATCAAACATTCATTTGCTACGTATCGTTCAGCAATTGACCCCTCGGGACGGCTTTTATTGCCAACAGACAATTTTAACTTCCTCAAGTCCCTACAAACATCAAAATCACATGACATAGCTATTACGTTTAGTTGTAAATATAAAACTGTGGATGTGAAAATTAAAAATTGGGTATATACCTTTCTACATTGTACATCCAATGATAGATGACCAGGCCCATAACCTTTGCTTCATGTGGCAAATGGACAACCAAGTGTACCATTATGTCAAAGAAGGAAGGCAGAAAAATGCTTTCCAAACGACGAAGGGTAACAATGACACGATCCTGTAACCTGTCAAAATCTTGAGGTGTTGCAACGTTAGAGCAAAGCTCTTTAAAGAAGTTGCTTAACTCGGTCAACGTAATCGCCACGTTTTTGTCTTTCATTTTCCTTGCAATCAGTGGCAATAGTTGGTGCATTATAATATGATGGTCATGACTTTTGAAACCATAAATTTTACCAATAATAATGCGCCCTCTGATATTTAATGCATAACTGTCTGGCACTTTAACAGAAGCAAGCAAACTAATAAATTCCTCTTTTTCTTTCTTGCTTAGTGAGAAGTATGCTGGAGGAATGTATATTTTGCCTCTGTCTTCTACTAGATGGAGTTTAGCCGGATATTCAAGTCCTTTAGGCCAAGACGTGATTACAACGTATCCTTTGTCTTTCCTTCAATGTCTAGAAGTGTACCAAGTATACTTTTTGAGACATTTTTTTCTATATACATAACATCCACGTTGTGATGTACCAGACGATGATCCCAATAAGGGAGTTTGAAAAATATGCTCTTTTTATTCCAAGGCATCACTTCATCCCCCTTCCTTTTAGTTTTCTTTTTAGTCTCTGGATGTTTTCCAAATATAACATCAAGTCCTTCCATTTGATTCAACAAATCAGTTGCAGACAGCAATTTAGGAGGAGGTCTCATGTCTATTTCTCCATTAAATGTCTTCTTACGGCGGTGAAATTTATGATCTCCTGATAGGCAATGACGATGACCCATATAACACATTTTTCTACTTTTCTTCAAATAAATGGAACATGTATCGTTATTATAATATGGACATACATACTTCTCTTTGGTTTTCCAACCTAACAAGTTACCATATGCAGGGAAATCACTTGTAGTGCACACTAGGGCTACTTGTAAATCAAAAGTCTCATCCTATGCGACATCATAAGTTTCTGCACCTGGCTCCCATAGTTCCATTAACTCATCAATTAAAGGTTCTAAGAAGACATCAATATCATTTCCTGGAGACTTTGGATCAGGTATAAGTGATGAAAGGAACAAACAAGGTTGTTTCATGCACAACCATGGAGGAAACTTATAAGTTATGAATATAACAGGCCATATACTGTATTGAGTGCTCATATTCCCATATGTATTAAATCCATCACCTGACAAGCAAAGCCTGACATTTTGCGAATCACTCGCAAATTTTGTATACCTATTATCAAAATGCTTCCAAGCATAAGCATCAGCTGGATGTCTGAATCCTCCATCCTCTTTATGTCCCTCTGCATGCCATCTCATCAAAGGAGCTTTCTTAGATGACATGTACAACCTTTTAAGCCTAGGTATTAGGGTAAAGTGATGTAAAATCTTTATTGGAACTAGATTTCCATAAACTAATTTCATTATCATCCCATCATCTATGAGCTTATATCTGGAAGCATTACACTCAGGACAATTGGTGAGTTCAGCCTTATCCTTCCAGAAAAGGACGCAATCCTTTTAGAAAAGGACGCAATCATTAGGACATGCATCTATCTTTTTGTAACCAAGATCAAATTGTTTAATGATGCTTTGCATTTGTTTAAAGGAATTCGACAATACTGAATCTTTTGGAAGAGCCCTTTTGAAGAATTTTGTAAATGCATCAAATGCCCTGTCACTAACATTATACATGCATTTAAGATGACACATCTCAACAATAAATGAGAGTTTACTAAACTCTTCACATCCTGGATAGAGGAGCTGGCCTGCATCTTTAATTAGTTTAAAAAACTTCTTTGTTTCTTCATTAGGGCTTGAAGAATCATTACTGGATTCACAGCATGCAAAAGCATCCTCTACCATATCATGCATATCATGTTCGATTAAACCATAACTTTCATGATTAAATTGATCATCTAGCATCTCATCATCACCATCAGTATCACTTCCCCATGACAGACTCATACATGTTTATGGTAATTAGCATCCATCTCTTTCATCAGAAGGTGAACTCTTACAACTTCCCTTTCATGGTAGAATCGATTAGCACATATTGTACATGGGTAAGAAATCTTATTATCAACAGTAGAAGTCGCAAATGCATGATCAAGAAACACATTTAGATATTCCATATATTCGTTATCCATTCTCCTTAACTTCACCCAACTCTTATCCTTAAACACATCCATAATGGCAGGTTCCTACATATCATAGCTTTCAAATAACTATTCATTGTTAAGATATAAGCTAGCAAACATTACAACAATACTTATAGTAAAAAATGTTAAAGTATAAATTGAAGGACAATCCAACACTACTTTGGGGCAGTTTGCAGTTACTTAAATTCCAATACTAACATATAGCTAATTAACTCACAATTACTATGAACCATCAGAATTGAAAACATATGAGTAGAAGGAGTTTTCAGTACTAAGCAAAGACAAATAAACTCACAATCACGACTGAAGCAAGAGTCATGACAATCAAACCCAGAGCAAAAAACAGAAAGTAATTTTTAGAAAATGGACATAAAGTAACTATATTATGACCATAAAAGTAAATAAGCAATGGTTTCTGCAACAAATACCAGCC
>NCQV01105428.1:0-10035 GCA_002740545.1 Lophocereus schottii | reverse complement strand
TTCTATTTTTATTAGCTTCAATATAAATTCAATCAATCCCTCCCAAAAATACGGTCTTTTAGGAGTGTTTAGGTAATTTTAGATAGTTTATATTTTGATTTTTAGAGTGGTTATAATTTTAGATTGATTTATATTCAGTTTTAGCATTTAACTACTAGTTTGTTAGCAATTAAACTAAATATAGTTATTTTTGTTCTTTTTCTATTTTTATTAGTTCATAGAGTCTATTTAGTGTCATAGTCTGCCCATACTTAATTTCGTAATTTTTGGAAGTTATTTGATAATTTTTCAGAATTATTTTGAGAAATTGATAAGTGTAGGTTTTTAGGTTATTAATTCTGAAAATTTCAATTTTTAATTTTAATTCACGATTATTAGGTGTTGTTAAGTCCAGAAAATTGTGTCCTAGAATTAGGGTAATTTTTATGATTATTTTCATATTTATATTTATGCAGATTATTTTATTTCTAATTTTAGATTTAATATTCTGCATTAATATTCTATGGTAATTTTTTAATTTGATTTTTCTGGAATTATTTGGATACAATTGAGGAGTTACAAGCTTATATACCTGAACAATAATATTTTAGGTTACTGTTTGATGTTTTCAATATTTATTTTCTGATTATTATTTGCTGTTTTCAATTTTAATTAGAATTTCAGTTACTATTTTGATTTTATTTTTCTAGATTATTTAGGAAAGCTTTTTATTATTTTCTTTCCAGAATATAATCCAAAATATTTAGGAGCTTCAATGGGAGTTTTTCCATATTTTTATTCATTACATTTTAATTATTTTAGAATTATTAAGATTAGATTTAATAAATTGGATTAGTAAAATCATTTAGGATTAAGCTAGCCTTTTTAAAACAATTTTTCCTCGTGGATCGATCCCTACTTCCCTATACTATAAAAAGTATTTAATAATCGAAGTAGTGGTTAAATTTGTAACTCTCGACAGGCTTAACATAAGCGAACATAGAAGATTTCATCTCTGCCTAAACGCCCCACAGAAATTAGGTCGCTTCTGGTTTGAATTGGGCTAGAACCCACCAATTTGGGCTCTTGGTCTAGACTAGGCCAAAACATGCTAGGATTCCCTTGTTTGGACTTGGATAAAACCATCTATATTGCTTGAGCCAATGTTAATAGAACCAAACCTGTGATCAAACCATTTGGAGGAGTTAGTCAATGGATCAAGTAAGTCTGATCAGTAGAATCAGTTTGCACTGTTTAGCCCGACTGAATGTCAAACTAGCCTAGGGTAATATTGACCCAGCTGGCCTCATCATAATTGTCAAAAACGACACTATTTCTAAAATCAACAAATGTTTTCAATACAAATCTTAAGTATTCATTATTTTTGTTGTATTTCGTAAAGTCTCTTATAAATTTTTATCCATAATTCTTATAAAAATAACACAATACGTAAAATACACAAGTAAAACAAAATTTTAAAAATAGCCTTAATAAATTTCTTAGACAATATTATTAAATTAAATAAGACATATATATCACTTAGTAAAAATAAGTAAATCAATCCATCCCAACACATTATCCCCCCCTCCAAAAAAAAGAAAGGAGAAAAGGGAAAAAAGGTCAAAAACCAGTGCGACTCCTATATATTGTAGAATAATAAGGTCGAAACCCAAAGGTCTAGAATTTTCACTGCTACTCAAAGTCCCCTCCAGCATTAATGCCTTTAGCTATACAAAATTGCCTTCAATTTCTATTTTCAAAAGCTCCTACTTTCACTTCGTCCCCTCTCATAATCAAGGCCCCTATTTCTTCTACTCTCTTTTTTTCTCTCTCTCTTCTCTTGGTCCAAGTCCATCTCTCTACTACCATTCCTATTTGTTCGATGAGTCAATAAATAATATACTGAAAAAGATTTTGCTAACATAGAAAAAGGCAACTGGACCATGATGCTGATAAGTTCCTTGTGGTTTTTTTTCTTTTTTTAACTTAAAAAGAAAGTCCTATTGATTTGTGATGTGAATTTTATGTTTAGTTTTAAAACCCCTTTTCACTTGCAACTGCACTAGATCAATTGTAGACTAGCGAGTATAGGATGTCGATCCCATGAGGAACAATAATAATTTTTAATTTTAACTTTTCCAACTATAAAGAACAATTCAAGCGAGGAATTCAATTATCAACATGGATCAAAGAAACAAAAGAAAAGCAAATGAGTCAAGGAAATATAGAGAAATCAAAAAAAGAAAGATCTAGAACTTTGGATTTCATCAATGATATAAATATTGAATTGTTACCTCAAATGGAATTTCGATTAGTCTCGTGTTCAACTAAATCTACAAGCATTAGACCATAAATTAAAAAGATGAATTGTAATTATTGAGTAATATTATATATCTAGTAGTTAGCATGTCTCATTCTTTGTAAACATATCTCATCTAATTTTTAGCACAAATTATTCAATTTTAATAATTATAATTTTAAGCCAAATTGCATAACGTCATATTAGCCTACAAGGTCGAATATTCACTTGATATAGCAAATTAAACTATTGTAATCAACATGAATAAACAATAGTATTAAGATGTATAAATAGGTTAATTTCAAACATAAACTCAAAACTATGCAATGTAAGAGACAAAAATAATCCCAAAAGAAATTAGTAATCAATATTATTAATCAAAGATCCTTCCTAATCCTAGATGAGTATTTTAGCCAGCCATAGTTAGTGAAAATACTATTGAAGTTGGTCTAGTCATACTTTTAATATTGGTATATTTCACTTTATATGTCCAAACCTTAATAATCAATTACACAAAACTATAAAATTAAGTGTAAACTCTATAGAATTAAGTGTAAACTCTCAAATTTGACTATAAATGGGGTGAGAAAAAAAAAGAAAAATAGCTAATGAAGCTTCTTTTCTTCTAAACTCCTCAACCCAAATAATTTTGTCTTACAAAAAGCTCTCTCTAAAAATTGAAAGATCAAAGATGATAGAATGAAAGACTGCTTAGGTGCTTGGATGAGTGGATGAATGAATGGATGAATATTATTCTTTAGCTAAAAATTAATATTGATTAATTAGCTTTAACTAGATTGACAATTTACTCATGTAGAAAATTAGGCACTTGAAAAAATGGAGCAGTTGGGATAGGTAGGCTCGTATGCCAGCTGGACTGCACAATTCAGGCCCAACTAGGAGGGAGAGATGGAGAGAGAAGGAGTAGGCTGATGGGCCAAGCCAACGGGCCGAATGGAGGGGAGAAAGGAAAAGTAATGCAGCCCTAGGTTGAGGCGGCTAGGCCCACACGGGCTGGACTTTTTTTTCGTTTTCTCTTTTTTGTTCTCGTTGTTTTGTTGGGCTGAGCTCTTGAGCATTGTGTGCATGTGAGCTTAGGTCAAAAACCGAGTCGAATTGATCAAGTTCATGCCCAAATTCTTTTTTTTTCACCTGAAAATCATATGAAATATGCATTATTCTCTCACAAAATATATTTCAAAGACTTAAAAGTAGGTAAAGTGGAGAGGAAATTCACATGTAAAATATGAGTTATCAACTTTCCCACACCAAAACTTTACTATTCCTTGAGTAAAAAATAACAATAATGCATATATTCATTCAACTCATCAAGTAGAACAAGATTAGAGAAGAAATCAAGTATCCAGCTACATCTGTCCACTTAAAATCATATGGATAAAATCACTATCAACCCACAACCAATCATTAAACATTTCCAACTTCAGCTTTGTCAATAGGTTAAGGCTCAAGCAAATTAAGCACATGATGAAACCATGTAGCAAACTGTAAGTACAAAATTTTACCCCACATAACAAAAATCACAAGAGCATCTTAAAATTAAGTCCCTAATGCCAAATAAAATTATTAGTCTCGTTTTTTGATTTTTTTTTGAACTTTTTCAAAAGTTACTTGATCTCATGTGTTTTCTTAAGTGGATAAAGATATGAATAAAGAAAATAACACTCAGATAAGCATTCAATACATATTCAGATAATTAAACATATGAATAGAGATGGAACATGAACATTGGTACTGGCATCAGAACTTAATTAATTCAATTCACTTTATTTACTGATTGAAAGTCAATGGAGAAATCAATACTTACTAAATACTCATAGTGACATTACAAATGGGGTTACATCTCAAACTCAAAATTGGTTATATAGTGACATTAGCACAGCAAAAAGTTTTGGCCTTTAGTTAAAACTAGAAATAATCTCCAATGGACATGGGTCACATGAATCAAATCGACATAATAAGAGTAGAACATGTATAATTAGATCATTCAAGCTCTTCCAAAAATCAAATTCATGGCCAAAGATTTTCAAGTTTAAATTTTCCTCCAAAAATTTCAGTTTGCCTCCCCCCCCCACACACCAAAATCTTGCACTGTCCTCATGTAGAAAATAATAATAAAAAGAGAAATGGAGAAAGAGCAGCACAACCTGACGGTATGAGGAAATCATTCCCATAAAAGCCCAACAATCCAACTCCAAAAGTACCTTCACAACCACCACTAACCACAATAGCCAAAAAACCAAGTGAAGCATCACACTGGAAAAACACAAGCACACCAAGAAGAAAACAAAAATAGAAGATTCAAACTTTCATAAAAAGATTGGGTTGCCTCCGACAAGCGCTAAGTTTTATGTCTGCAGCCAGACAAGGTTCCACCACTAATCGTAGTATATTGGTCTACAAGATTTATGGACTCAATCAAACTCGGCTCAATGTCATTAGTGGGACAGCTTTCAAACATTGGCTATTGACTATAAGAACTAGACCATCTTGGGCATCCAGCATTTGGATCACCCCAGAGGGAAATGCTCATTGGACAACAAAAGACCATCCCACCTAGATCTCAATTTGCTAGCAAATAACTTAAGCTTAGAGTTAAAAAGCCAAACCTTCTGAACTAGGATCAAAAGATTTACAAGAAATCATTTTATCAGGAAAAGCTTTAGCTTTAGCTTTCTAAATCTTAGCATTCTCATAGGCCTCATTACGCAATTCATCCAACGCATTCAATTGAAGACTACGGTTAGAACCTGCTTGTTTCATATCAAAATTAAAAGCTTTAATAGCCTAAAAAGCACGGTGTTCTAATTCAACTGGTAAGTGACAAGCCTTAATAAAAAGAAGTTAGTAAGGAGACATCCCTGTAGGAGTCTTATAAGTAGTACGATATGCCCATAAAGCATCATACAATCTCAAAGACTCGTGTTTCCTATCAGGTCGAACTATTTTCTTAAGTATAGATTTAATCTCATGATTAGACACCTCAACCTGACCATAACTTTGAGGGTGATAGGGGGTAGCTACTTTTTACAAAATATTTTCTAAGCAAAGCCTCAAAAGAGCGATAACAAAAGTGGCTACCTTCATCATCAATAAGAGCTCTAGGGGTCCCATATTAATAAATATGTACTCTTTCACAAACTTGACCACAACCTTGTGGTCATTGATCCTAGTAGCTAGAGCTTTCACCCACTTTGACACATAATCAGTAGCAATAAATATGTAAACAAGGCTACAAGAGGGGGGAAAGGGACTCATGAAATCAATACCCCACATATCAAATATCTCAACAATCAGAATAGGAGAAATGGACATCATATCACAACAGGACAGGGCACTCATACGTTGACAATGCTCATAAGTAAGACAAAAATGGTGAGCATCTCTAAACAGAGTGGCCCAAAAGAACCCACTTTGTGGGAGCTTATTAGTTATCCTATAATTCCAAAGCGACCCTCACAAGTATAAGAGTGATAGAAAGTCAGAGTATTATGAATTTACTCTCAGGGACACACCTATGCACCACTTGGTCAGGACAATGTTTAAAAAGACAATGGTCTTTCTAATAATAATGTCTATGTGTGAGAATAATCTATCTTTTTCTTGTTTGGACTAGTGAGGAGGAATCTTTCCAGCAGCAAGATAATTCACAATGTGAGCAAACCAAGGGAGAAGGGCATGTGGCACAGCAAATAGTTGCTCATTAGGAAATGGTCAGAAAATCTAAGTTATCAATATACTCAGTAAAGATTCTAGAAAATTGGTCTACCACTGATTTTCAGAACCATTCCTATCTTTTATTTCAAATCAAACTCTTGGAGCAACAAAATTGATCTAACAAGTCCTAGTTTGATGTCATTCTTGGCCAACAAATGCTTAATGCAACATGATCAATAAACACAATCACTTTTGAATATAGAAGGCATGGATGGAATTTATCAAGTGCAAACACTATAGCTAGCAACTCTTTCTCAGTAGTAGAATAATTCTTTTGAGCATCACTTAGAGTTCTACTAGCATAGTAAATGACATGAAGCACTCTATCCACCCTTTTACCCAAAATAGTCCAAATAGTAAAATCAGATGCATCACACATAATCTTAAAAGAAAGAGAAAAATCAGGGGACTGCACAATAAGGGTTGACACCAATAAATTGAAGCTTTTCAAAAGCTTTCACACAAGACTCATCAACCACAAAAGGAGAATCGTTAGTATGAAGATTAGTAAGTGGGTGAGCTACTTTGCTAAAATTCTTAATAAATCTCCTGTAGAAAACAGCATGACCAAGAAAAGTTATGACTTGCTCTACATAAGAAGGAATAGGTAAATTAGAAATCAGATCAGCCTTGATTTTATCAACCTCAATTCCCCTTTTAGACACATTGTGACCCAACACAATCCCTTCTTGGACCATTAAATGACTCTTTTCTAACTCAAGACAATAATTACTTTTTTACATCTTTTCAGCATAGTGGATAAATTAGTAAGACACACATCAAAGGAAGAACTAAAAACAGAGAATTCATCGATAAACACCTCCAATAAATTATCAATATCATCAGCCAATATGGCCATCATATATCTTTGAAATGGGGAATATGCATTACACTATTCAAAAGGCATCCTCTAATAGGCAAATGTACCCAATGGGCATGTAAAAGCCATTTTCTCTTGGTCCTCAGGAGAGACGGACATTTGGTTGTAACTAAAATATCCACTAAGAAATAGTAGAAACTTTGTCCAACTAATTTTTCTAAAATTTGATCAGTAAATGGAAGGAGGAAATGGTCCGTTCTAGGGATAGAATTCATCGTTCTACAATCAATGCGCACCCTTCACCCTGTGGTCTATCTAGTATAGTTCACCTTCATTATTTTTAACCATAGTTTATGCCAGATTTCTTAGGGACCACTTAAACTGGATTGACTATCAGAAATAGGGTAGCTAATGCCTGCATCTAAAAGCTTTAATATCTCTTTCTAAATAACTTCTTTCACGTGGGGGCTCAGTCTATGGTGCATTTTCCTAAAAGGTTTGACATCATCCTCTAAATAAATTCTATGCATGTAAATAGTTGGACTAATCCCTTTCAAATAAGCTATCGACCACCCAATAGCACCCTTATGATCAGACAAGATATGAATAAACTCTTTCTCTTGACAACAAATAAAAAGAGAAGATACAACGATAGTAGGGTCTCTTCAGGGCCTAGAAACACATACTTGAGTGAATCAGGGAGAGACTTCAACTCAAGTTTAGGTGGGGGTACAACAAAATGTGCCATGGAAGAACTAGCCAAAGTTGTTGGAAGGGTTCATTAGTAGACATCCAAGAGCAAGACTCAAAGTGAGGAGTGGAATCTGGAGTAGAATCCATCTCATCTATTGTACTTCCTAAGTCCAACAATCTCAAATCCCTATGGGAAAGATAGGTTCCCAAGGGACCCTTGCTCAAAATAGTATGTGAAGCTTCTACAATCATTTCAACAATCACATCAACAAAGAAGCATTTAGATTCATTTTCAAACTTAGTCTGAGAAGAAGCTTTAAAAATGTTAAGCCTAACCCTCATGTTCATCACTGAGACATCCATCACTCCCAAACTGTAGTTGATAGTCGCATTAGCTGTGTCTAGGAAGGAACGTCCTAAAATAAGAGATATTTACTTAGAAGTTTGACTAGGATTCATGTCTAACACAACAAAGTCAATAGGAAAGAATCCTTTATTAATCTAAACTAAGACATCACATATTCGCCCCTTAGGAGTCCTCACTAACCTATTAACAGGCTAAAGGGTATAGTTGGAAGGTTTTGGTTCATCCAATTCCAACTCTAAGTAAGCAAAATATGTTATTAAATTAACATTAGAACCCAAATCCAAAAGTACCCTTTCAATTCTGTGATTGCCAATATAGTATGAAATAGTGGGAACACTAGGATCTTTGAGCTTAGGTGGAGTGTCAAATTTCAAAATCAACCTCACTTGTTCACTTAGAAGAACTTTTTTAGACTTGTTACATTTATATTTCCTCAGTGCGCATGTCTTTAAAGAACTTAGCATAAGTCGAGATCTATCTAGTCACTTCTAGGAGGGGAAGATTGACCTTAACTTGCTTAAAGGTCTGTAAAATGTCATCTCTTTGCTTATCTTTCTTAGAAATGAATGGTGCATCCAATTCTTAATGGTAAGAAACTCTTTGCTTATATGTGACAATGGGGTCAGGCATATTAGGGGAAGGGGATGGGTGATTTTCTTTTTCGGTTTCAAGGTCACTCTCAATAATCTAAGTCTTTAATCTTTGTCATGTTTCTTCTCACTCACCTTATTAACTTCTTCTTTATCACTTCTAGGAACCATTACAACTTTTAAATGTTTAAATTGTTGGCCTTTAGGGTTCTATAGTGGATGACTTAAAAGTTTTTCTTCATTTCTTTTACCTATAGCAATGACTAGTTGCCTAAGTTGGGTTTCTAATTTGGCTATAAGTTGTGAGTGAGAGTCAACAATATTCCTTGGACCTTAGAGTCAATATTTTGCACAACAGCAGTCAAGGTACTAGGAGCAAAAATTACATTGTCTATATCAGAGCTCCCAAAAGGAGCTTGATGAGAAGGGGGAGCATATCTTTGGTTTTGGAAATCAGGAGGGCTAGGTCGGCTAGATGAGGCTTGAAGATTCTCAACATTTTTAGATCTCTATGAAAATTTAGGATGATTTTTTCAACCATGATTATAAGTCTTAGAATAAGGATTATTGGATGAAGGAAATCATTGGGTAGCATTTACTTGTTCAGTCACATAGTCAGACTTACTAAAATAGGAATCAACAGAAGTATGCATGAGACTAACACGAACACATATTTTGCATAGAGGCGACATTAGACACTTTGTTTATGAATAACAATTGATCAAATTTCTTAGTTAAAGCATCAACTTTACTAGAAAGGTCCATTGAATATGAAACCTCATAAATATCCCCTTTACTTCCCAATTCCCTAGGCAAATCAGGATGTGTCTATTATGCTTAAATGTTCAAAAAAATTCCCAATCTTTTTCAGGAGTTTTATACAAGAGACTACTTCTAGAAGATGCATCAACCATATGCCTATTGTGCTTAGCTAAGTTAGAATAAAAACTTAGACAAGTTACCACATAGAAACCTCATGGTGAGGACCACTCTACAATAACTCTTAAAACCTTTCCCAACTTTCATGTAGTTGTTCATTTTTATTTTATGAAAAAGTGGTTATAGCACGTTTTAAGACAGTCAGTTTGTCAATTGAAAAAAACGTTTTTAATCATTTCTTTTTTATTTCATCCCAAGTGGTGATATCTGTTTTAGTATCCAACCAAACTTTAGCTTTATCTTTCAAAGAGAAAGAAAATAGACACAAATGAAGAGCATCACTAGAGACATTAATCAAGAAGACAATATAACATATCCCTAAAAATGCATCAACATGCTTGAAATGATTTTTAGACTCTAGTCCATAAAAGAGGAAATCATTTGGATGAGAGAATGCTTAATCTCAAATGGCCCTCTAGCAATGGGCATAGGGGTACTCGTAGGTAAGTTATAAGTGGGGGGAGTGAAATGCTCCTTAAGTTGCTTAGATGGGGTTTGTTCTTCAACCATCTTTTTCTTAGATTCATATTTCTTAACTCTTATCCTACTAAGAGAAGACTTAATTTTAGGATTATATTCTTCAAGTTCTAATAATAAAGAAAGTCTACCATAT
>NCQV01105420.1:0-12704 GCA_002740545.1 Lophocereus schottii | reverse complement strand
TGAACTGCAATTAATTTTCAATAACAACTTCAAATCTTCAACGGCTACCTTGCTAATTTCTTGCAATTGGTAGTTGATGGTAAAAGTCTGTTAGTACTATTTTTAGGCCAAGCAACAACTAAAATTGAATTTCAAAAGATATGGCCATATTTAGAAAATCACAATCTCATGCTCAAATTTCAATCACACAATATAATATCATAAAGATTACATACTAAAATTTGGATATTAAACAATCTCGAAGAAATTGTGACACCTTATATAAAATCAATTAAGTAATATTAATATTTCAATATCCACTTCAAAAATATAGCACATTTAAACAATAATAGTTATTAAGACAATTCAAATATAACATTATGAATATGTCATAATCTCTTTTTTCTTTCATCAAAACATGTTAAAAAACTCAATTTAAGCTTTAAGAAAGCTAACAACTACAACACCTAATAGTGTGGGGAAGGTAGGGTTCGTTTGTTTTGATATTCAATCGAATTAAAGAGGTTGATATTTTAAAATAAGAGTTGAGAATGGGATTGAATACAAGCAAATTTATGTTTTACAATAACTAAATTGCTTTTTAAAATTTAGGGAACATTATTTTCCTCGAATCACTAAGACATTCCTTAATTCGATGTCTTCAAACCTTTTTTTTTTTGGCATATTATGCATTCTCTTTACATTTTATGATGTTCTTAAATTTAGTTAGTTACTTTTTCTCTATTTTAGAGAATAGACTAAAATCTTAAATTCGTCTGTTGCATTATGTGTGCCAATCGCTCTATGATTCTGCTCCCGTACTCTGTAAGTTTCAATACCATTTAAAATTGCAAGTTATTATATGCATTTGGGAGTTTATACTCCCTGGTCCACGTCAGCGCCATGTCTACACGCCATGTCATTTTATTTTATTTTTTTTAGTGGCTATTTTGCTCCACTAATTGTAACCGTTTTTCCTCTTTTTTAAAAAAAAGATACAAAATGGCAGTTTCCTATGCTAAATTAGCAGACATTTTTTTTTTCTAAAAAAAATTCTCATGGTGAAGAACCTGCAAGAAGGTAGTAACTTGTGTTTCATGGAGGTTGAGATCATAGCATTTAATGGTTGCTGATATTGGAAATTGACAGTTTCTTCCCCAAAATTATCAGACGTATTTTCATTTTTTTAAAAAAAATTTCAGCACTAATGTATCTGCACAGAAGTTAGCGAGTTGTGTTCCATGGATGTTGGGTTCATTGTGTTACATGGTTGCTAGTATTACATTCGTTTTTTGAATGATTTATGAAGGTTATCATTTTAGTGTTGATTCTGAAGCTTGGAGGTATTGTTCGTTGGCATTATCTTTTTGCTAAATGGAAAAGAGCATTGATCAAGTTAGAGTTGATGATGTTGATCAAGTTTGATTCATTAGTTATCTAATCTCGTAATGTTGCTTTATCTTTTTCTTTTTTTTATTGATGTCATTTTTGATGCGTTTTATATGCTGTTTTTGGTAGCTCTCTTTGATGCGGAAGCTTTGGATGTTATTGCTAATGAAGGTGAGGAAGACATGTCCGATGAGTGTTGTATGTCTGAAATGTATTATTTGTTCATTATTTTAGTTAATAGGTTCATATTTCTTTGAAGTGTGGTCTTGTTCATTTTTGCACTTCTTGTTGTTCACTATTTATTTTGTATATCATATTCCCAAAGTCAATATGTTGAATTGTGGATTTGTTTATTGTATTAACTTGGGGTGTTTAACTTGTAATTATATTGTACTTTGCATTTGAAAATTTTGAACATATTAGTTTGGGCTGTTTTTGTGTCTATTGGGTTGAACATATTGTTGTGGTACTTTGGTAGCTAGTGATGTAGATGCCATTCACTTCTGTATATTTATTTGTTCATTATTGCCCTTAGTACTATTCACTGATAGTGTCCATGTTCATTTTTGCACTTCTTGTTGTTCACTTTTTATTTTATATATCATATTCGCAAAGTTAATATGTTGAAATGTGGATTTGTTCATCGTATTAACTTGGGGTATTTAACTGGTAATTATATTGTACTTTGCATTCGAAAATATTGAACATATTAGTATGGGATCTTTTGTGTCTATTGGGTTGAACATATTATTGTGGTACTTTGGTAGCATACAATGTAAATGTCATTCACTTTTGTATATTTGTTTGTTCAGTATTGACCTTATTACTGTTCACTGATAATGTCCACTAATTATTTTAGGATGTTGGTTCAGTAAGCGGGACATCATTGAAGTTGAACCTTTGCAAGAAGTGTTGGTTGGTGCTACTGCCACCTCAGAATGTGAAGCATTTCATATTTACAATGATTATGCATATAAGGTTGGTTTTAGTGTTCGATATTCGAAGGTGCGTCATGGATGTAAAGTGAAAGGAGGTGGGTTATGCATGCGCCAGTTTTGTTGTTTGAAAGCTAGATTCAAGCAAGATAATGGTCGACATCACAAGAATCATGCGAATGTAGATATTAAGAATGGTTGCAAGGCGTTTGTTCAGTTCCATATAGATGAGGATGGTAAATGGATTGTTACTCGGCAAGATATTGAACATAATCATGATTTGTGTAGTCCAAGCAAGTGACATTTGTTGCCTTCATATCGAGAAGTATCTAAGGAGGATATTTTATTTGTTAAACAACTTGGGGAGTCGGGAATAGCAGTTGCTAATGCATATGGTATTCTTGAGAAACAAGCTGGGGGTCTCCTTCTTTTGGGTATGGTTTGAGAGACGCATACAACAAGCTGTCATAATTGAAAGATAGAACATTTGATGGTGGAGATACGCACTCACTAATTGAAATATTTAACATGCGTCTCAAGTATGAGGATGACTTCTTCTCTGCATTTGAACCTGATGTGAGTAATTATTTAGTTAGTTTTTTTGACATGATAAGGAGATGTTGGATGATTATATATTATTTGGAGATTTGGTTGTCTCTGACACAATGTATCGGATGAACAAATATGACATGATTTGTGCGCCGTTTATTAGGATGAATCATCATTCAAAGAATGTTATATTTGGTTGTGGTTTTTTGATGAATGACAAGATAGGGTCTTTTGCTTGGTTGTTTCAGACATTCTTGAAGTCTATGGGTGGGAAGCACCCAATTTCTGTGATGATAGATCAGGTATTCTCTATGGCTTCTGCAATTAAGTTGGTGTTTCCGCTTACCCGTCATAGGTTGTGTTGTTGGCATATTATTGAAAATTCAAGGAAAAATATTGGATGTCTTAGATCGTGTGAAGGCTTCACTAAGATTTTTAATAGAGTTTTGATGGATTGTGACACTGTGGATGAGTTCAATTTTTTATGGAAGAGATATGTATTTGTTGAAATGTATTGCTAGTGGTATAACCTATTTTAGTGTAAAACTTTTCTTAAAAGTGAACACTGTTCACAATCCTCTTTCTGCGTGTTCACTGCATTCTTCAGTATTGTTCATGTTTGATGTTATCAACACATGTTGTCATGCATTAAGAGTTTGCAATGCTGTGTACATTATGCTTTTAATTGTCATGTGATTATACTTCATATTCTTACATGGTTCATTTTTCATTTTTGTTGCTTTTTATTGGAACAACATGCACGTTTTTCTTTCATTAAATGGCATGAAGCATATTGTGTGTAGGCTATTATAATTTATATGTATCCCACATTAGACTTCTTTTATAGTAAATCCCGTGCAGGTCTTTTCTTATCATATATTTAGAGGACTAGCTGGGATTAGTATATAAGGTTTGTATATGTGTATGGGATGTTTGGTTTATTTTTATTGTGATGTTAGTTCACTAAGCTCTTTAGTATTGCTCATTGTAATTTGTTGTGTTTAATTTATTTGTAAATGTTTACGCAACTTTACCTTTAGTATTTGTAAGGTCACTACACATGATGTATTATGTATGCATTTTTTCAATTATTTTGTGCTATTATGCTTATGAATTGCATGTTAAATTTCAGGATGATGGAAAAGTATGATTGTAGTAACAATCATTGGCTTTGTAACTTGTATACTTTGCATGAAAAATGGTGTCCGACATTTTTAAAACAGTTTTTTTCTGGTGGTGTATTATCCTCTCAAAGGAGTGAAACAACGAAAAAATCTTTAAAAAGGAGGTTATGGGCTACACCTGGTCCATGTGACTTTTACAACATCTTTTGTGATGTTGTACCTGAGTGGAGAACATATACAAATTGTCCAACTGTTACATATGAAGGCAATTTTGCATTTAGTTTCAATGGCAATCAAAATGTGTAGTGTACAATCATCAGTCACTTAGTGAACTCAATCATTGTATTCAGTGAACTAATTGATAATTCATAGTGAACCAATTACAAGTTACACATATACAAATTGTCCAACTGTTACATATGAAGGCAAGTTTACATTTACTATCCATGCTAATCAAAATATAAAGTGAACCATCATCAGTCACTCAGTGAACTCAATCATTGTGCTTAGTGAACTAATTGACCACCCATAGTTAATCAATTACACGTTACACATATTAGTGAACATTGATTAGTCACTTAGTGAACTCATTCAATATACTTGGTGAAATAATTAGACATTACATCTAGTTGCATCTAGTTATACATATTATATAAGCAGTGTTATGGAACTTACCAATTAGGCTTCACCTAATTTCATCCATTTATACCTCCTTCTCTCAAGGTCCATTACTACCTTGAAGATATTTGATAAATCCAATGTTTCATTCTCTATGGCCATCTAGAAATGCAAAGTAGGCATTTAAATGTTAATGATCAAAATTGTGTTATAAAAGAGAGAACTATGTTGTATGTAATGTGTTATGGTCTTATGAAAACATTGGTGGTGAAGAACATACTTTTCTTTGTTATCGAATTTCTTCGCCTATCCATCCAGTTAAGTAGTAGACATAGTACATCGACTATGGACATATCTAAGTCTTGCTTTGTTCCAGCCAATGTTTCAAATGCTTCCCTGAATATTCATAATTTTGTGTCTTCCTCCTCATGGGCATACTCGAATAGTTTCTCCCTATATTTTAGATTATAATCATTAATTCTTTAAGGAGGATAATATGAACAAAGTATAATATGAATAATTATGTATGTGTGTGATGTTGTTGTAAAGCATAAGACTTACATTGATGGGTGCAATTCATCTGGTGGTAGGAAAGCATAGTCCACCCACATCAGCTGTTGATGAGTTAGCCAATCCCTAGCCTCTCTATAATCTTTAAGATATGGCAATCGACATTGAAATGGCACTTGTGTGTGCATCCTCTTCGGCTATTGCCATTTTACTACTTTGCTTTATTGATTTCATGTATTTCTGCTGCCTTGTCTACTCCTTTGCTAGTTTGAGGTGCTTTCTCAGGGTTGACAACACGTTCACTGCCCTCATCTGTTTGTTGCTCAGTTGATGTGGCAGGTGGTTCTGTTGGAGCTGTCTTCACACCCTATTGTACCTGATCTGTGCCAGGGGTAGGGTGTGCTGAAGGTGCTGGAGTTGCTTCTTGTTCAATTGATATTCCAAGACAAAAACTTGGTGGGCTGCAAGCCACCCTTTTCCTGTGCTGTATTTCCCCTCTAGCTATGCTCTCTAGTTTGTCAAGTTGTTCGAGGAACTTTGGGCTACAGCAGTATGCGTCATCTGGGGAGATGCACTCTTGTACATTCTCATTTGCAACTCTTGTGTGTCTAGTGTGGGGTGGAGACTTCTGAGATTGCATTTATGTTAATGTTTCCTCTTGTTGCACTGGAGCTCCTTTAGTCACATTATCTTATGCATAAGGTATACATTAATTTGGTGAAGTGATATTGGAATATAACATTAGTATCTTACAGTTATTAAGTAGCAATTACATTTGAGATTGCAAAAACAGCTACGGCTAGTTTGTTATTTAGATAGTTACTTGAATTGGATCATGATTGACATGTATGAGGCCTTCACGTTGTCCATTATAGTGTGAGTAGAATGGACAGCATTGCTCTTTACTTGGTCTTGCCCGGGACATCTCACTGGTTCCTCCTTTGTGTGGTTGGCCTCTTTCTATTTCTTGCATGTTTATGTCCATATCCACTTCAGCTAAGCACGTTATTGTTTAATAGTCAATTCTCTCTATTATCCTACCTTTCTTGAATCCCCATGATAGTTGTTCATCATTGTCTCTGTTTCTCACCTTATCTGTGTCCTAATTAATGGCAACTGGGAAGGATCTTTCAACCTTTCTTCCTCTGAATTGCACTCTATCTATGTAGAGTAGCTGTCATAATAGTACCATATGCCATATTACAGTAAGTTATGTATATGTATGAATAGCAATGTTCTTGAGGTGCATTAATGTAATTGGATGCTAATGTATGTGTGTTTCTGATGTTCACTTCTACAGTAAACTACATTCATTATTTCGGTGAACTATACAATAAACACCAGTGAACTAATGTAACCTACATAGTGAATATGCAGAAATATTAGATAGTCTAGTACTTCATGCACTCTTCATTGGGTACGCTTTTAAAGGGAACATTCCTTAATTCCTTAGTGAAGGTATTGAAATAATCTCATCCTCAAAAACAGTGAATAGTATTAGTCTAATATCATTTTACAGGTAGTTTTGCACATGTATGAGTATCCATGTCTTTAAGGTGCCTTATTATGAATTGAGGCTACTGTAGTTGACTTTCTGTTGTTCTCTTCTAAAATGAACAACATTCATCACTTTAGTGAACTCTATCATACACACTAGTGAACTAATTTTTTAGTGAAGTTATGGAAATTTAACAGTGAATCTCATCCACAAAACAAGTGAACAGTAGTAGTTTTATAGTGCATTTATATGTGGCATTTAGTTCTAATATCCTTTTGATTTTAAAGTGAATATTCATCACTTCATTGGTGAACTGCTGCAAAGTCAATTCTGAAACAATTGAATTTTGCATGTGCACATAATTACCATATTTTTCAATGAACCTTAACCATCCTCAGTGAATTGTGTAAAACTTTCATTCATTGAGTGCGTCTCAGTATATTATGGGGTCATATAAGTATAACCTATGGTGAACTTTACTCCATTACTTAGTGAACTTGTCAAAATATCAAAGTGAACAACCCTGAATTCCTCAGTTTACTAGGCCAAAGCAAATGGTGCAACTAGAAAGATTTACATATACATAGAACTTGCATGAGTTTCAGTTAATTTTTCTAATTTACTTTGTGAATTTATTAAAACTGCATAGTGAACCTCATTCTATTACTGAGAGAACTAATTCATAATGCATAGTGCTTACTTAGATATTAATGCGGTGGCTTATAGTGGTACTTACCATTAGGAATAACAGTGATCCTGTGAAGAATTTGCTCTTGTCTTTCTTCCATTCTACTACCGCATCGTTCAAGCACTTCATGGCATATGCACACCAATTGTAGCGTTTGATTTCATCGATATTGCGTAAATACTTGACTACCCGGAAGTGACAAGTGCCATTTGCATTTCCTACGATGCAACTAGATATTGCATTTGTTATGAAGTCGGTGATGAACTCATGTCCATGACCCCCATACGCTAGGATTACTTCATCCATGCTCCCAATTGGGGGTCCACCTCTTTCAACATTCCATCTTCTTCTCCAAAGATCTAAGAACTCTATGTCAGCATCTGATGTTTGCCTTTCAATCACTTCAAACTCTCCCATAGGTAACCCTAGTGTTGCAAACACATCCTCCTCATCTATTAGGAGTTTGCCATTGGCTAGGTTTAGTGAATTGTCCCAAGGATCATATTTTTCTAACAGCCACCTTGCTAATGATTTTAGGATCAATTTTGTTCTAATTGACAAAATTCCTCTAAACCCTGCCTCCACTATGGCTGACCATTGTTCGTACTCTAGCCTTTCTACCAATCTAAGAAAGCCACTCGGGGCCATTCTATGGCTGAGCAAGCCACTCCATGATCTAGTTGTTATAAGTGTGAGATCAGTACTTTCACTTACTGGTTCTTTAGCATTAACATGCCTGAATTGAACTTTCTTTTTTGGAGTTCTTTTAGGTGCTCTTTTCAGTGTTGGTTGAAGACTGTATGAATGATGCTGCTTCCTCTGTCCCCTCCTCGTAGGCTCAGGCTCAGGCTCAGGTTCATGCTCATCCTCTGGCTCTAGCTCATGCTCATCCTCTGGCTCTGGCTCATGCTCAGGCTCCACCTGAGGCTCAAGCTCAGATTGATTGTTGCAAAATCTTCTTTGTCTTTCAGCTTCATTAATGAATGTCCTACAATACACAGTTGTCATTCTATTTATAACTAGTTTCTAGCATAGCTTCATATATCATGTTATAATGTAATTAGGGCTTCTTTATGCTGTTCACTTTTTCCTTCATTATTGTTCACTGTCATTTTATTTTCAATTTCTTGCTCACTGACTTCACAGCCACTTAGGGTTTTTTCACTACTGTTGTGATTGTTGTTCACTTTGGGTTTGCCCATTTCATTTTTGTAATTTTCCCGTCAAACCAAATCATCCAACATCAACAGGTGTATGTGCTTTCAAAATTCAGACTTGTGCTATTTCATTCAATTTCTAGCATGTTGTTTTTGTTCATTACAATTGTCCGCTCACAAGTTTACTCCATACCCAATCACTTAAGCATTTCGTCCTCCTATTTTGAGTTTTCTTTCAAAAATTTCAACATAAATCACATAACGACTTACGTAGATTTCCATTTGTATGTGAGGTTAACTCTAGATTTTCTTGCCATGTTGTCATTTGTCGAATTTTTGGAGTTAGTAGCATCTTCAGCCTGCAAGCATTCATCTGAATCTACCATGGTTGATGGTTTACGTCTAATACCCGAGATTTTGCTATTCGCGTTCTTGCTGCTCCGGAAGCTTGCTCTCGTGTTGATGGTGGAAGAAACGGAGGTGAGGCAGAATTTGTGTAGTTGGAGGAGTGTTGGTGAACTGAAGATTGAGGGAAGTTGACAACCGACGGTTATGGGGAGTTGGGATATGGGTTTTCTTTTGTTTTTGATTTTTGTTTTTCTTGCTTGTTTTTGATTTTCGATTTTTTTGTTTTTTAACGTTTGCCCTTGTTGGATTTTGTTGTCCACGTGTACCCGGGAGTATAAACTTCCAGGTCTACAATATATGTATTGATTTAATATTTTTGCTAATCTTGATTGCACTTCAAGTTCTTGGTATGTAGTGACCGATTGCTCACAAACTTTGCTAAAATTCCCAACTTGACCGTTGAGTACCCCAAGGAGTACAATGTATGGTTTTCGCCAACCCATGTCATAGCTTCTATCATGTCTGGATCATGGAATTGAAGTTTGAGTTCAAAATGTAAATGCTACCTTAAAAAAAATATCACTAAGCAGGTAATGCATATCACACACCTAGGAGTGTGTACTTCTACTATTCCACCTACCTTATATATATATTTTTTCAGTTTGTATTTGTCATTTGACAATTTTTAATGTGTATCACTGATGTCGCTTGTGGTAATATGTATTTTTAGAGTATAATATAGNNNNTGTCACTATGCATACTATTGCCAAAAAGAGCATTAGTAAACGAAAGACATTACTGGCTACGCAAATTGTCACCTCTTTATGGATCTTGTTTTAAATTTTATTTATTGTTTTCTCTAATTGCTAGGATTCTTGACTATTTGATACGTTCACTAATTGTCGCATAGCTTGTAATATTACAGTCTACAGACAGAGATATCAGTGGAGGTAAGATTGTCTACATCTTAATTTCCGCAGATCCTGCAAAAGCGAAATGCACACTGAGGGATTTTATTATTTGTTGTTGTTGTTGTAATGTTATAGCTACATAGGTCCGCTACTGTATCATTTTTCTATCAGTTTCTATAAACCAAATTATTAATGAAAAAAAAATTATCGTGTAGTGCGCAGACTAACAGTTCTCCATAAGCATTACAGTTTTAATTGACTAGATTTAGTGGAGCGTAATATTCTTATTTCACACTGTAATAGTATCTTTGTCTGACTTCAATTTCCCATCTCAAAGAATTGCACCCAAACTAAAGTATCATATATATATATATATATATATATATATATATATTAAAAGTTGGATTGAACTCATGTATGAGTGATACGTAAACTTGCTATGTAGGATATCATATAGGAGAGAATAAGCATGTGAGATGCTTTAATGCAATATAAGATGCTATATGAGATTTAAAATAAAAAGCAAATATTATGTAGGATGGATATAAATTTAATAAAACATTAATTCTATTTAATAAGGTAACTTCTTTATCTTTCTATATTTTAATAACAAAATTTAATCATAAAATATATATATGATTTAATGATGTAAATACAACAAAAAAATATGAGTTAGATATTATTTAGGAATAAAAAAATTATGTCATTAGGAGGGGAAAAAAGCTAAAGAAGACTCACGTTACTTTTGCATCAACAAAAAAATATGATACATCAATTTATTGTTTGCTTTTTTTATAAAAAATATATTCTTTCAGTAATATATTAAAAAATTATTTAACCCATACCCTTCTGTCGTAAAAGTATAACCCTAGTATATATTAAAAGTTGGATTGAACTCATGTATGAGCGACACATGGGATGCTACATAGGATGCCATCTACGGTGCCATTTAGGATAAGAATGCCATGTAAGATAGCAACATAAAAAATATCTATCATGTAATTAAGATAGATGTGGGTTATCATTACAATTTTAATTCAATTTAATATTAACTTTTCTCATATGTTATGAGTAACCAGTAATTAAATTTTATCTTTAAAAACTTAAATATAGACCAAAGAAATGATTTAAATGTTACCGAAGAAAACAATTGAAGTGTGTTAGGCATTATCCCTGAGGTAAGTATATATTGGACATAGAAATCTAAATATATTTATTTCTATCATGTAATTAAGCTTGATTATTTAAGTATGTCACATAATTGGATTTAGATACTATGAAATACAATAAGACCTTAATGTGATTGTGGATTTTACTTACTACTACTTCAAGTTGGTATAATATTTAGTTTCTTTTCACATTAGTAACTTATGTTTATAATATTAAAAAAAAATGTTCAACGATTTATTCAATTTATATTTTACTTGAGATTGTGCTCAAAAATCACATAGTATAATTATTTCTTTTAGCAAATTTAAATTTAAATTTCACACGCAAATTAATATATAAAAGTAGTTTGTCTATTTTCCTACAATAGACTATAATTGACTTCATAAATTAGGAGTACTCCATCTCCCCCAGAAAAAAAGAACGTTAAAAATTTTCCTAAATCCAAATTGTACTAAAATTTCTTCATCTGTTGCTAATCTCCTCTTCTTCTTTTTTTACTTTTTTAATTTTTCTTTGCTGATTTTTTTATAAATAATTAGACACCGAAGAGATAAGACTAAGGTCAAGACTTATCTGTCTTTTTGTTACTATTGTCAATAATTTTTTCCTGTTTTGTTGATCATGAGAATTATCAATCAAAATTTATTTTTATTCAAATCATTGGTTAAATAGTAGGAAGTACCATCATCACTATTAAATAATATTAAAGATATCATTAAACTATTGTAAAGCTTGTCGTAGAGTTACAATTTTAACCACTACCTTAATTTATAAATAAATTTTATAGCATAGAAAAGTAGGAATCGATCCCACGAGGAAAGATTATGTCAAAAGGCTAGTTTAATTTTACATGGTTTTACTACTCAAATTTATTATTTTTATTTTTTGTAATTCTAAAATAAATCAAATTTAATGAATAAAAATTTGAAAACATACCCAATTTAACTCCTAAATAGTCTAGATTTAATTCTGAAAACAAAATAGTAAATAGCTATCCTAAATAATCTGGACAAATAAAAAAATAGAGTAATAACTAATTTCCAACTAAAAATCAAAACAGCAAATAATAAACAGAAAATAAATATTAAAAATGACAAACAGTAACCTAAACTAATATTCTTCAACTTTATAAGCTTATAACTCTAGAATAATATCTGATTGATTTTAGGAAAATTAAATCAGAAAATTACCGTAGAATATCAGTGCAGAATATTAAATCTGAAATTAGAAATAAAATAATCTACATAAATATAAATACAAAAATAATCAAGAAAATTACCCTAATTCTAGGACATAGTTGCTTGGATTTAATAGTACCTAATAATCATTAATTAACATTTAAAATCAAAATTTTTAGAATTAATAACCTAAAAACCTGCACATATCAATTTCACAAAATAATTCTGAAAAATTATCAAATAACTTCCAAAATTACGGAATTGAATATGGGCAGACTAGGACACTATATGAACTCTAGGAACCGATAAAAATAAAAAAAGAACAAAAATAACTATTTTCAGTCTAATTTCTAACAAAACAGCAATTAAATACTAAAACTGAATATAAATCAATCTAAAATTATAACCACTCTAAAAATCAAAATCTAAACTATCTAAAAATACCTAGACGCTCTTAAAAGACTATACTTTTGAGGGAGGGGGTCGATTGAAATTATAATGAAGCTAATAAAAATAGAACAAAAATTAACAAACTAACCAAATTAATTCTAAGCAACAAATAATGACCAAAAGTTGTCAAATTTATGAAGAGGACTTATTATAATCTAAATCTACCATGCAAATTAATATTTATCATTAATACACAAGTT
>NCQV01105392.1:10368-21544 GCA_002740545.1 Lophocereus schottii | reverse complement strand
AGAGTGCATCCATTTGCATCAACTTCTTCCTTGAAAAACGTCTCCCTATCTTTTGCTTCCCTTCTTGCTCATCTCTTGAAATGGTGACCCCCTGTTTCTAAGGTCTAAAGGAAGAAGAATATGTTTTGCTTTATCTAAGAATATGAGGCAATTAAATCATCCCAAATTTTCACAAAACAGCCTATATTAATAATCTCTCTCGCTCTCTCTCTCACACACAGATGTGGGATGTGGCCATCACAAGAAGGGACAAGAAGCTCAACTCTATTCTTTCTCTCTCTACACATAAAAGATTCAGGATTGAGGAATAAAAGAAAAACTGGTTTAAGAAAAAAAGAAAAACAAAATCAACCTGAAGCATTCGGTCATTAAGAGCTAGAGTGGCAATTGTGAATAAGGAACAAGCAGTCAGTGGTACACTTAAATAGGGAAAAACTTGGGTGGCAGTTTTGACAAAAAATAAAACTTGGGTGGTACTATATCGTAAGAAGTCCCTAGAAATACTCTTCTGGTGTGTCAATGGAATGTATGTTATTCTTTAGTTTTCCCTTGTTATTTTGTTAAGAGATGGTATTATTACAAGATTGTACATTGAGTTTGTACACGGGGAGAAGTCATAAGGTTTATACCAGATGGTCCAAAACCAGTCTACTGAACGATCCAACTAGATCACTTGAATAGTTATCTTTTGGATGTTGTTTGGTTTCACTATGGAATTTTCATGTCGGGTTCATGCCTATTTATCTCATTTCTGATGGTTTATCTTGCCAACATTTTCCTATTTATAGGGATAGTCACTTTATTCTGATGCTGCTACATCTTCAATTCCTTTTGACTTGCTTGTTAACAATGAGTTATTGGTTGTTAAGAAATTTTGATAGGCTACTACCATTCAACTTCTTATTAGTCATTTGTCTTTTTAATCTATTGCCACTAGTTTAGTTTGAGTTTTGAATCTAGGGGGAATATGGAAAATCCTAACTGACTTTTTGTATGGTGCAGCCTTCCAAGTCCTAAGAATGACCATTTTGCGTCATGGAATTTGGTTTATAGAAGATCTACGTTAAGCATGTTGACAAACCTTGTCCTGGTTGTTCATGCCTTGAAATCTTTGGACCCTCCATAGGGCTTGTCATATGTATCTTACCTATTGGAAGCTTTTGACTATAGTCTTACGATTATGTTCCTTTGTGACACTTCTTTCGGGATACATGAATAATTAAGCTGAAACTAATATTTATCTGCTGCTGGTTTGTTTGGACTCTATCAGGCTGAATGGGCTATGTGATTCTTAACGACCAGTACAAGATTGTTTAATTACTTATTTACCCATAGTGGAACTCTGATGCTGGTAAAAGCTTTACAGAATTGGAATTCGCAGCAACGAGATTGAAATTGAGGCTACCTCTGGTTCAATCATCGTCTACCTAAGGCCTGCTAGTCAAAGCATGGTTCGTCAGCAAATGGACTTCCTCCAACTTCATGCATCTAAGGTGAACAAGCATGCCTTCATACCTTCAAAGAAACTCCAGGTTCTTGCATTGCCACAGGTAAGATCATGTAAGACAATTCATGGTGCAACCAGACCACTTTTACAACCTAATTTATTATTCTTAGTTGTAATGATTTGTTTTGAAACTTTTGCTCCATTTAATAAGGAATCTATTAAGGGCAAATGTGATTACTCTTTTTATGAATTTCCCACGGCCCAACCTTTCAAGGCATCAGAATGACCGGTTATGGTCCTAGAACATTTGTTGTGACTACCCTTTTTAGCTGCTACAATTTTTCCATCACAACACTTTGGGTATGAAATGAACCCTTTGTGATTCAGGATTAGTACATTTTTCCAACCTTTTGGTTTGGTATTCCCAAGGCTATAGTTCTTCCCGATCCATTGGATCAATTAACACACCTATTGAAACATTTCTTTACGTTGTAGCCTTATGGAAGTTGCTTGTTGGAATGTTCAAGGAACAAAGAAATATCAACTTTAGCTAGAAGTTGGATTCATCAAGTAAATCTTTTCATAGTAACATTTTCATCTAGGTCGCTTGGAATCGGCATCTCTACTGGTAGAGATATCTGTAGAGGTATGATTAACTATATAGATATCTCAATGTTCCACGAAAGCGGAACCCACACTAGAAGGAGTAGAAGTTGTTGTACAATTGATTCGGATATTGTTTTTTATTAAAAACTATGCTTAATCAACCGAACATGAAATTCATAATAAAAAAAACATTAGGGGTATCAGTTCAATGACACCGTTCCTGATGTTAATCATACAAAAGGTATATGGGCTTTATGGAATTCTAACAATGTTGACGTTATTGTTACGGCTACAGCAACTCGAGCAATTCATTGCTGTGTTTATGACAAGTCTAATGAAAAACAATGTGTCAGTTGTTTATACAATAGCGCATGAGCATGAAAACGATGGGTTTTGGCAGCATCTTAAAAGTCTTAATCATGATATGATTAATTTTCCATAGTGTATCATAGGTGTGCTTAATGAAATGTTATACCAAGTAGAAAATTGCGGAGTCCCATTGAATGTTGCTAAAACACGTAGACTGATTGATTTTCTTCTGTATAGTAAAGGTGTTGATGCCAATGTTCAAGCCAGAATTGTCAAGTGGAAAAATTTCTACGAGGACACCTTATTTATAAAAAGCTTGATGGAGTCAACTTTAGGGGAGATTGTCTTGAATCATTCCCTAATTATTTAGTAACAAATGGGTATTTTACAAGTCACGATCAATTAATACTAAACAACTTGAGAATAACAATATGAGGCACTTCGTTGCATTGACTATAACGGAAATTGAAAAAAGGTCTAGCTTGATCTCAAAACTTGGAGTAAACGTACCTTTGAAAATTTTAAGCATAAATTAGAAAGAAATGCCAATATGCTACTTCAAATTAAAGCTAAGCCTATACTTAATCCTAACAGTGCTCATCCCCATAACTGTCACTATAGGCTTATTAAACAACAAGAGAAAATGCATATCTTCAACCAGAAATACTGGGGGTAAATGGCAAGAAAAGAGTGGTTGGTAAATGGTGACAGAAATTTCCGCTACTTCCATGAGCAATACAAACAAGAAAAGCACATAGCAAAATTATCAAAGTTAAGACAACTCTAAAGCGTGGATTGATGAAATCAATCAAATTTAGAACATGTTTGTATATGATTTCAATATACTAGGGTTATATCCCTACGATATAAGGGTATGAGTTAAATAATTTTTTAATATATTATTAAGAGAATAGATTTTTTTTATAAAAAAACGATAAATTGATGTATCATATTATTTTGTTAATGTAAAAGTAAAGCGAGTCTTTTTTAGTTTTTCTCCTACAAATAACATACTTTTTTATTCTTAATTAATATCTAATTCGCATTTTTTTTTTGTATTTGCATCATTAAATTATATATATTTTATGATTAAATTTCATTATTAAATAATAGGAAGGTATATGAGAAACTACCTTATTAAATAGAATTAATATTGTATTAAATTTACATTTATCCTCATAGCCTCTTTTTTATTTTAAATCTCATATAGCATCCTATGTTGTATTAAAGTATCTCACATAACTATTTATTCCTATGTGGCATCCTATATAGCAAGTTTACGTATTACTCATATATGAGTTCAATCCAACTTTTAATATATATATATATATATATAATGATTTAAATAAGCACAAGATAACTCAACAAATATTGAACTTGATGTTCTTAAGTTGGTGACAGGGGATGATAACCAAACCCTCGTTAAACCTATTTAGAATCAAGAAATTTAGGATGCCATCTTTTATATGGACAAATTTAAAGGCTCAGGTCCGGATGACTTTAGAGTAGTGTTTTTCCAAAATTATTAGCATATAATTTCAAAAGATGTGTGTAAAGCAATTAAATGATATTTTCACGAAGGAAAAATGCTATAAGTAGATCAATCATGTGCTTCTTGCACTTGCTCTAAAAGTGAATAATCCAACCACTACAAGCTGATTTCGACCAATTAGTTTATGCAACATCAGTTACAAAGTCATTTCTAAATTTTAGTAAATAGAATGCAACCAATTTTGGGGAAAATTATCGATCCACTCCAAAGTATATTTGTTCTAAAATGCCCTATACACGATAACATTCTTCTCGCACACGAGATCATGAACAAATTTAAGAATATCAAATTAACCTTGATATGGAAAAGACTTATGACATAATGGAATTTTCTTTTCCAAGCACTCAGATAGCTAAGATTCCATCATAAGTGGATTGATTGGATCAAAGAATGTATGACAATAATATCATACTCCATCACTACTAATGATGAGGTATGTGGTTTTCCTAAGCCATCGAGGGGAATCTGATGAGGTTCAATATTTTTATAAAAGTAGTTACGAGAGCACTGTGGGTTGACAAAGCAAAAAGAAAAGTGGGATTGGGTCACAATTACCGAAAGAGCTTCAAATATCTCACGCCTACTATTTGTAGACAATAGCATCCTTTTTTGTAGAACTAATTTAGAATCTTATCAGCTACTAAACACCATCTTTGGAAAATTCTGCCAAAATTCAGGACAACCTTTCACAAATCGGCTCTACTTTTATATAACAGTCCGACAACACATGACAAACAAATTGTATCATCTGTTTTTGATGTAATGCACCAGGACAATCTAAGGAAATATGTAGAATGCCCTATTTTCAAAGGCATGCCAAAAACAACAAGATTCTCACAGCTACTCAGTAAAATAGCTACAAAGTTACAAGATTGAAAAACAAAAAATATGTTCAAAGCAAGGAGAGGGGCCTTAATTCAAGCAAAAATAAAGTCAATGCTTGCACATACAATGAAGTGTTTCCAACTCTCGATCGCGTCTCATAAACAAATAGACAAAATGCACAGAAGTTTTCTGGAAGAAATCAGAGGATATTAAAGGCTTTTCAATGGTCTAATGGAAAAAAAATTATTGACCAAAGAAAACAAAAATAGAAGTTGTTAATAGTGTTTTTTAAAAGCAAACTAACTTTGAAGTTATTCCACAACCAAAGTTTCCATGCTCATGAGCCACTCTATTTTGGCTTACTAAAAAAGTTTTCAATAATAGAATACTTGGTTGCAATTGTACCATACATCCCTTCCCACAAGGGGAACTCTTTGCAAATTTATACCAGATGTCCTTCATGTAATTCTAAAATTGAGGATGTGAAGAACCTATTCCTATGATGTAGTAAAGCCCAAGAGGTCTACAGGCTAGACAAAATACCACAATTGGGTCAATGTATGTAATACCCACAAAGTTTTAGTAGGACAATAATAACAATAATAATAATATCGCACTCTAATGGATCAACGTAATAAACCATAACTATAAATAAATAAACACACAGAAAATGGATCATAATAACGACAAGAGTTGGAGGCACTGTCATTGGCGGATCCATTCATAGCTTAGGGGTGTCCATGGGCACCCCTAGCCCCCCAAAAAAAATTTATTATAAAAAAGATTAGTTTGATACCGATATTGATTTATGGACACCCTAAAAAAATAAAAATAGTGTATATTAGTAATAATATTAATTTATAGACACCCCTATCCCAAATGGCTGGATCCGCCACTGGGCACTGTTGGGTATGTCTGGTTTTTCTGGGGCACTATGATACATATATGCGATTGGCAAAATTTTAATTGACTCTTATTTTTATGAGAATCCTTAGCATACATTATGAGACCGTAGGTTATCTCCCTTGTGGATGGTATAAAATGTGACTGATAAATTAAGGAAAGAAAATTTATGGGCAATCATCGACTAGGATTATGCCTACCATAATAATGACATATAGGATGGTCTAGAGTTTTCTTGCATAACCCTAACACTTGGCAGCCTGCAATGGTTCCATCAACAACCCGCACCCCAATACAACTTTCCATAACTCAAGTTCACTGTTCGTTCCCTAAGTAGCTTGATGGAAAGGACACCCTTAACCATTTCTACATCTCCATTTGCTCCTACCAGAAACCTTAACCATTTCTACATCTCCNNNNGCTCCTACCAGAAGCCAAGCACTGAATGCTATAGCGTGTTTCCTTGAGTAGTGTTTAGCATCACGAGACCAATACCTCTAACATAGGGTCATAGAATGCGTTGGTTAATTAATAAATCATTAATCTTGCATGTGCAATGGCCGACCATGAGTAGAAGCTATAGCCAAAACGTAGGATGTGCCACAAACTATATTATCATCATAAATTATGAATAATATAGACTAATAGTGCAAGCAAAGGGATTTCCCCTAAAGTGAGTTAGCAAAATTCTAATATGCTGAATAAGTATTCGCCTTCGCTATAACGCAATTGATATTAATTGGCTGAGGTGTTAACGAGAAGAATCATTCAACATTGAACCAACAGGGTTATATATATATATTACATAGACGTGTGCATAAATTTACAGGGTAGTAAATTCTCCTTACTAGTAATGGTGACTAACTAGAGTTTATAACCGCACATCTCAATCAATTAATAAAGCTATAGGAATATTTTTTACAAGACCTTTTATTGATCTATTTATTAAATGTGTAACTTGGCTATATTGGGACGATGGACCAATGAAAGACTTATATAGCAATGTTTCAACTATTAGTTTAAGTAATAGAGTTTCATCTTTTTACTTGTAGACAAGTGCTAGCTTCGGGATCTAACGCATCATACCCAGGCTTTAACATACAAAGGTACAGTAAACGACAACTTCTTATAAACAATTATATATATATATATATATATATATATATAATATAAAATATTTTATTGCACTGTTGTCTCATCTATTGGATACCCATGTCATTGTTTACTACTCATTGTTATTGTTCGGTGATCACCTGACATTGTTCATGCACAAGATCATCGTTTTGTTATTCATTGTCCCTTTTGGGAACCATTGTTTCATTGTTTGGGTAATCTATAGACACATGTTTCATCTCCCTCGTTTTTAAAGCTAACATCAATTTCGAACTATTTTTTCATTTGTTGGGCCTGCTGTAGTAGGACTCCATTCTCACTTTTAAAATTTTTCTGTTTTGAGGTTGATCGAGTTAGCTTACGGGGTACAAAGTATAGTGGATGTTCACATGTATAACAGATACATGAACAGACAGATAATCAAAGGATTAAAACATAGCCATTAATCTTATTGTGGAACTCTATCTCATATTTTTGGTAATCTTGAATTTGGCTTTACTTTAGACCCTATTAAGTTAATAAAATGCAATCATAATTAGCATATTTCTTTGATAGTTATCAATGTATTGGTGTTACATATATTTACAATGCGTGGCATAATACCCCAACATAAGTAAAATGGAAGAACTAACATAATATTCATAATTAAATAACTGCCATAAAATAGTGGGTGTTACAATGTGTTCCTTCTTCACTTCAAGAAAGTGTTCAGGAATGACACTATAAGATTAGAACATCTAACCCATTATTTAAGATGGACAAATTAGTAGTGCTCTTATGGAGCATATGAAAACATCAGAATAATTTAGTATTCTGCAATGATAGATCTAATCTTGGAATCACTCTTACAAGAGCAAAGGAAGTTAGCGCTGAATGATGCTTTAGATATAAATTCACAAAAACGATATTCCCACCAAAGCCCAAACATCTAGCTGTCAACCGCAAGAAGACTCATTGGATACTATAAAGAAAGTCACAAGGAGGATTCATCAAGATCAATTTTGATGGATCCAAATCATCTTGAGGAGCAGTAGGATGATTCATAATTCACAACTTGGATGGAAATCTTGTTCAAGCAACAATATTCAATTTATGAGCGGCATCAATTTTGATAACTGAAGCAGCAATACATGTATGTTTCACTGATGTTCATATTGAGGGATGTTAACTCCCTTAAAAAACCCCCTTAACTTGATTTTAAGTGAAAAGCATATTTTAAACTTGATAGATATTTATCAATATGTAATTCTGGATTGTATGATGGTTAATCATATTATCATGAGATTTCAAATATTAAGATGCTGATTATGGGTGATATATGTTATGGTTGATAATATCTTTTTGATTATGGTTGATTCCATTTTATTAGGGATCTTCATGTGACAAATATTTGACTTTCAAGATTTAAATCTTTTTAAATGCTTGATATTTGTCTTGATCATGGAAAGGATTGCAAATCGTCTCAAAGAGATCCTTGATCAGCCAAAAACATAGAGTGACCATTGCATACAATATCAAAATCAGCCAAAAATAGCTCCTGACCGTTGCATACTAAAAATAGACGATCTTCAAGAACCTTGAACTGAAGTTCAAGGCCTTAAACTAAAGCTAGAGTCCTGGAGGCAGTCTTAAATCAGTCTAATGGCTAGCTTTTAAGGGTTCGTTAAAGCTTTGCTATAAATATTGAAGCTAGCTGAAGGCTGAATATAACAAAAGTATGCACTAATTAGCATACACAGTGCTCAAACACTTATTGGCATACTTTGAGCTTCTATTATATTTGATTTGTATTATTCAAGTTGTAATTGGGTGGGATTATAGAATTGAAGGGTCAACTCTACCAAACTTAGTTGAAGGGTTCAACTTGTGACTTGGAACTTAGAGTAAGGTGTACTCTAAAGTTGTAACTATCCCTCCTAATAAAATTGGGTTAATGATAGAGTTAGGAAATTCTAAGTGGGGACTAAGCCTGGTTGAGGCTAACCTGATTAAAAAATTCTTGTGTTTTGTCTACGTTTATCTTTCTATTCTTTATTTCGATTAATTTGTAATTTTGATCATCACCCTATTGACCCCCTCTAAGGTGATTTAGTAGCTTTTAGACTTTTAAGGGAGACACTAAAATTCTCATCTACGCAGTACAAGATCGCATTTGAGTATCGTTGGAGATCCAAGTTCTGATATATGTCTACAACTTCGTAATAAGATTACTATTACTCATATTTTTAAGCAAGGAAACTATATAACCGACTGTCTAGCGAAATATAGTCCATCATACATTTCATAGTTATGTGGGATGGGTCCCTTATAGGGATTTTCTTTGTATCCATTATAAGGATAATCCCGGAAGAACCTTTGGGAGAAAGATTTCTTAGATTGTATTACTCACTCGCCTTTCTTACCAAGAAAAAAAGGTTAAACAATACTTTCTCAATAAAAAAAATAAGGCTACAAGTGTCTTTTCAATTTTCTAATGGCATTCTCATTGTAAATGGTATATAATTTCAATTAAAAATAAATGGTGGTTAAAATGATTTTCCAAAGATTGAATTCCATAAATCATTTCACCATAGGTTAGGGAATTAAGGGTGATATATATATGTCCTTACCTCTATTTTTAATCATTGAAGTTAAAGTCATGGACTAAAAAATTAAAAAAAAATATAGCAACCTTTGTAGAATGGGAAATTCACAAGATGGTGGGTGACACTAAGTCATTTTTATCGCAACATTATGGTGTTGGAAAGAAAGGAAGGGGAGATAGAATTGGAAGCAAAATTGTGAGGATGCCCTTATGACTTGGAAAGAGGTTTGACTTTAAACTTTTATATTGGATAGTGGAACCGCTTTGAGAAGGTTTCGCTATTGATGTGTTTGAAGAAGAGGAACAGGCACGTGACAACAGAGAGTAGATAGAAAAATGGAGAAAGTAATGGAGGAGTGGAAGGGATATGGAGTGAATTGCATATGTGATGGTGGTGCTAACGGTGATTGCATGGTTCTCCTGAGCTATCGAACTTTAGGTTTGTGAAATTGAAGATTGCATTAGAAGAATTTGTCTTGGACGCACAAACAACTTGCCACAGTTGACAACCAAGCTTCAACAAGATACTTATAAGTTGAAATTTGTATTGAATTTCATAATTTGTAAGATTTTCAGTAGGTGGCTGGTTCATAATTGATGAATGATGGAGTGATGTTAATCTAAGTATTTTGATATTATTGATAAGTGGCTAGAGTCTTTTAGGTGGTGTTGAAGTTGTATGGTAATGGAGTAAAAATTTGTGTGCTTGTTTGCATGTCGTGCTTAACTGGGCTGTGCGGGCTTCTAGCGCCCCTGGTTTGTTGAGGTATATCCCCGCTCCTTGTTTATCTGCTCTACTTATCCTTCTCCCCCGTTGGTAACTTGGTTCGCAATCGTTTCCTCTTAAAACCGTTTTTCCCAAAAACTATTTTGTGGGTCTTTAAGAATCAACCTCTCTATGGGTAGGAATACCGGTAGGGGTAAGGTTGCCTACAGCTGGATCTCCCTAGACCCCGCAAAAGCGGGACCCACACTGGGAGTTGTTGTTATTGATGTTTACCTAGATTTTATATATGCATATCCAGGCATCCTTCTTGGAGTTAGTTGGTGAACTGAGTTTCTATAGGATCTGGTAATGAGGTTAAGACAATTGCGTGGTTGTGATGTTTACCTAAATGTCAATTTGAGTATACCCAAGAAAAAGGAATATTTCTTATAGTTAGTTGGTACACTCAGTTTCTGTAGGAGTTAGCAATGAGGCCCTCAAAATTGTAGGGCTGTGATGTCTACCTAGATATCAGTATGTGTATACCTAGGCTTACTTGTTTAGTTAATTGGTAACACGTCTGTGTACTAAACAAATTTAGTGCTAAACCATCATGTTCTGGCCCCTACAATTATGTCCAGCTTGGCCCTACCCCATACGAACCATCCAACAAATCTTTAACCTACACAAGATAACCTTAGTTTGCATCAAAATCAACTTGGGGATTATGATATATCCTTCTCGTAAGTCCAACTTCGCTGCATTTTAAGCACATTTGAGCTTTCCTACCCTAAAATGAAGACTCCCTTAGCTTCAACTATGGCCTACCAGGTATTCGTCCACTGTTTGGGGATAATATGTATCAGTTGTACTCCTCATCAAGATTTTCTCCACCAATAATTAGCCTTGTCATGTCATCAGCTTTTCCAATATTGTGTGTTTCCATCGACTGGATAAGTTGGTTTTATATGCTATGTTGTATCGCAACCTTACATATTGGGTGCACATAATCATATACCCATAAATTAGCCTCACTAACCACAACCATAGAGCATGATAAAAAAAGAAGTCCTCACATTTGCCTGCAATTGCAAGAGTTTTGACTCAACTTGACTACTAATTTATGGTTGT
>NCQV01105346.1:2329-12722 GCA_002740545.1 Lophocereus schottii | reverse complement strand
TAAGTGTGCTGGGAGACTTCTTAACCTTAAGACGGTACCTTATTCCACCCCTATTAAGGTTGCTTGGGTTGATAAGACATCTTTGACAATTTCTAAAAAGTGTGAAGTCCCTCTACAATTAGGGGCGTATTCTACAAAGATTTCGTGTAATATATTACCTATGGATGTTGTCTACATTTTGTTAGGTCGTCCCTGACTATATGACAAAAATGCCACCAATTATGGAAAGGATAATACTTATGTGTTCATTCATAATGGAAAGGGCCAAAGAGGATTAGGTTAGCTTCTGCTCGACCCTCAGAACATAATAAGACCAAAGGAACTAACCCTAAATTGCCTTCGTCTTAAAAATAGACTAAGAAATTACATTTTTCTTTCTTTATCTGGATATGAATGTGAAACAGAAGGAAAACAATCTAGCATAATATAGCATATTGCTGGCTCTATTAGTCAAAGCCCAACTAGTGTTTCCCATAGCTATATGTGAGATGTCCTTTAATCTTAGTGAACTTTTTAACGATTAAGGATATATCTCCGGATGATCTCCCTGTCGAATTGCCTCCTTTAAGGGATGTCCAACATGCTATAGACCTTGTCCAGGATTGCCCTTACCGAATTTATCTCACTACAGGATAGGCCCTGGTGAACATGAAGAGCTTAATAGACAAATTAAAGGGCTTCTGCCAAGGGTTTCATTCAAAGTAGTCTTAGTCTCGGAGGTGTTCTTGCCCTCTTGACCCCTAAGAAAGATGGCTCTTGGAGGATGTGTATTGACAGTAGAGCCATTAATAAAATTACAATCATAGGTTTCACATACGTAGACTTGATGATTTGTTAGACCAAATGTCAAGATCTAAGTGGTTCTCTAAAATTGACTTAGGGCGGGATACCATCAATTAAAGGATTAGACCTGGGAATGAATGGAATATTGCCTTTAAGACTCCCGATAGACTGTTTGAGTGGTTAGTTATTCCCTTTGAGTTAACCAACACCTGTAGTGCTTTAATGAGAGTGACTTATATTCTTCACCCTTTCCTTGGGATGGTTTTGGTAGTGTACTTTGATAACATTATAATATACAGCCCTTCTGGAGAAGAACACGTGAAACACTTGTTGTTAGGTTTTAGGTTCTTCAAGCAAAGAAGCTATACATTAATTTGGCTAAGTGTTCTTTCTTGCAATCTGAGGTTATTTTCCTTGGGTTTGTCGTGTTGGCCGAAGGAATTTATGCCAATTTCGAAAAGGTTAAAGCTATATTAGACTAGCCTGAACCTAAAACCATTTCTGATGTGAGACCCTTCATGGGTTAGCTACTTTCTATAAGTGCTTTATCAAGAATTTTAGTTCTACTAAAGCTCCTATCACTAACTGTTTGAGAAACAGTTTACATGAACTACACACACGTAAGAAGCTTTTAATCTAATTAAAAAGAAAATGACTGAGGCCTCTATCTTACGCCTTCCCGATTTTTCTAAAGTGTCAGAGTTGCTTGTGATGCTTCGTAGGTCGGGATTCAAGAACATCCCATAGCATATTGTAGCGAGAATCTCAATGATTATGGGCAAGGATTCAAAATACAGTTTCAATCGCGATCTTGGTTTTGGTCACGATATCGCAAATCGCTCTAATACGACTGTTGTATTCCACATCACAGCTATTGAAGCATGAAAACGCGATTCATCCAATTTCAAACCTTTCCAATGCGGTCGTTTTATCGTGGTTCGGTCACATTTTGAATCCATGATTATGGAAGAGATAAATATACCACCTATGAGAAAGAGCTTTATGCTTTAGTGTGCTGTCTGGAACATTGTTCATGCTATCTCCTTCGTAAATAGTTTGTTCTTAGGAGTTGTCATGATGCATTGGAATTCATTAACGACCAAAGAAAACTTAGAGAAAAACATGCTCAGTGAGTGAGTTGAGTTCTTTCAAGATTATTCCTTTGTGCTTCAACATCATACAAATGTTGAAAATATTGTTGTTGTTGTTTTGAGTAAGGTAGGACTTCTATTGCAAAGATAGGCTACATCAGTTATTGGATTTTAAAAACTTAAAGATTAATACACCTCATGCCGTAACTCTGGTAAGGGTTATGATGAGGTTTTGCATTGTAACCAACATGACTTTGTTAATTATATGATTGTGAATACTACTTGTTTTATGGATGAAAATTGTGTATTCTTTACACCTTGCTTCGTGATTTTCTAATATGGGAATTGCATGATGGAGGTCTTGCTGGTAATTTGGGTCGGGATAAGACCATTGCTCTTATTGTTGACCCCCTTTTTTGGCGTTCCTTAAACAAGGATGTGGCCCGAGTTGTGTCTCAGTGTCGAACTTGCCATCTTGTGAACAGTAGGAAGCAAAGCACTGGCTTGTATACTCCTTTGCCTGTTCCACACACTTCCTGGGAAGACCTTAGCATGGACTGTGTCTTAGGTATTCCCCGAACTACTAGAGATCATGATTGCACTCTTGTTGAGAATAGGTTTTCTAAGATGGCACATTTCATCTTTGTAGCAAGACTGCTGATGCATCCCATGTTGCTAGGATCTTCTTTAGGGAAATTGTTCGTTTGCATGATTTTCCGTCGTCTATTATGTCTTATAGGGTGTCAATTTGTGAGTCATTTTTGGGGCATATTGTGGAAACGTTTGGCACTCACTTAAAATTTTCTAGTGTGTTCCACTGTCAAACAAGTGGACAAACCGTGGTCGTCAATCGTAGTTCAGGTAACCTGCTTCGATGTCTTGTCGGTTAGAAGCCTCATACGTCGGCTTTGGTTTTACATATTACTAAGTTTGCTTGTAACCATGCTATGACTAAGTCCACGGGAAAGAGTCCATTTGAAGTTATGTGTGCCGTTGTTCCACATCTTCCTATTGATTTAGTGCCATCACCTATTGATTCTTGGCATGCTGAATTTGCTGAAACTTTTGTTGAACATATTCATGATGTTCATGCCGATGTTCAATAAAAAATTGCGCACAGGAATGAAAAATATGAACTTGCTGCTAATGTGCATCGCAGAAAGACGGAGTTTAATGAGGGTGATTATATTGATGGTACGAATTCGTCCGAAAAGATTTTCAAAACAGTCTTTTAAAGAGCTCTTTGCTCAAGCTTGTGGACCTTATCGCATTTTGAAAGTCTTGGCTCCAATGCATATTTGATTAACTTACCTCCTGATTTATCTATTAGTCCTATCTTCAACGTTAAGGATTTGACACTTTACCGATGTACTGTTGAGCCTCCCACATTTTCTGCGAGTGTCACATGTGGTTCACAACTTTGTTAGTTTTGGTACCTAAGATGCCTCCTGCTCTGCCATCAGCGGTTGATGACGTTGAAGTCATATTATAAGATGAGATTGTTAGTACTATTGGTGGAGGACTTCAACCATTCTTGGTTTGTTGGGAAGGTCGTCCCTTGCCCACTAATTTCTGGGTTCATGAGGATGATTTGCGTTGCATCGGTCATGATTTGCTGGATGGGTATCTTCATGCCAACTTTCCGGGGGTGAGTGCTTCCATGCCGGGAAGAAATGGTGGAATCATCAAGAATTATTTTAGGAAGAAGCATAAGAATAATGATTAAGATATTTTATTAGAATTATAGTTTGTTATAGTTTCCTATTTCTATTAGGATTAGTATTATGGTGTCCAAGCCTTATTAAGAATATTACACTTTTCTATTTCTATTAGGAGTCATATTAGGTCGTACCAGGAAGGTTACATACTTATAAATAAAGGGTCTATAAACCTTTGTTGATCATGCATTATTGAGTATTGATTATTGAATGAATATCGATTTGAGCACATAGATGTGAATCCCTTTCTTCCCTCTTTCTCCCTAAATTTCTCCCTTCTTCCCCTTTCATCTACCCAATCTCTATCACTAAGCCTTGCGTGGAGTGAAAAACAAGTGAATCCCAATGCGATGCCCCTGGAGAAGTTGCATAACCGTATGAACCCCCATTAAAGTCCAAACCACAAGCATAAGTTGCCAGTTCATCGAAGATTGAGTTATCCACTTTGGGTGCATTTTGAGAATAGAATCTGTCCTTCCGGAAGGAGCTATAAGTTCATTCCTTTGGATGATGAATCTTATGAGGTCTTGGGGAGTTCCCACTATAGTTCAACTGAGGTCAAGCCCTCGGGAGTGTATGGGATGTCAGCCGCGCTTTAGTTCTGTCCAAATTACTTCACTTGATGATGATGATGGTGATGATGATGGTGTGAATTTGAGGGCAAATGTTTGCCAACCAGGGAAGGATGATAGATCCTCGGAGTAGAGCCTTAGTGCCTTACCCCAACATCACGCGCTATACACCTACCTTAAAAATCAGTCCAAATAACACAGGAGCACAGATTCAGATGAGTCTGGCGGTGATCAACCTTTAAATTTGAGTCACTTGTAATAAGAGGAGAGGGAAATGAGGGAAGCTGTGGATGGATCAAAGACAAAGTTCAAGGTGTCTTCGGTCCAAAGAATCAAGTATCACTCCATTTGGACCTCATTTGGTCACTTAAATGTGAGTTCAAAGTCAACCAGTCAAAACTATCCCAGTGAGTCGTAATCAACTACTTGATGGTGTCTTATCCTTGGAGAGGATTAAGGGTGCTAGGCTTGTACTTGGTAGTGTGTCTTATCCAAGTAAAGCTCTAGATTTATCTTCTTGTTGCTTATTTTTCCATTTCGATTTTATTGAGTGTGTTGAGTTTAGCTGCTCTTTTGAATTGAGCTTGGCTTCCCACTTGGATTGTGTGTTTAAACCTCTCTTGGCACATCAAATTAAGTCCACCTTGAACTATAAAACTGTAAATGTAGATAACCATCTGTGGGCATTTGTGATTGGTTCATGTTATCCGAAAGTGACAGCAAGCTGTCAATTTCACCTTTTGTACTTCTTTACTTTATTGTCTTTTAAATGCTATTGGGTGGTCTTTTTTCTTGCGTTTTGGCGTATATAAGGGCTCCTAACCCCTTTTCCCCTCCATATTATATGTACTTCAAACTCCAAAGGGTTGTAAAGTCAGATTTGATGAATATATGAAAGTTGAGTTGAAATGCTTCTTAGTCTCTTTCTAAAATTCTGTCTTGCTTATCTTTACCCTTTTACCCATCAAATATCGTGTGTTACATTACGTGGAGTGTGCTATTTACATCATAGAGTTTTGATGAAGGAATGATATACAAATGTAGAGCAAGTTGACCACATGGGCCTGCCTATGTTTTCACACATGATCCCTGGGTTTCAGGCTGCATCTTGATATTTGATGCAATTCTCGCCATCTGATCTAATAAAATATTTGATAACATAAATGAGTCAGGCAGATGGAGTAGGGGTAGAAAAGTGAGTCAAGGGAGAAACAAAGAAATTGGCGAGAAATTTACCGAAAAGGGTGAGCGAGATGGAGGTGAGGAAAGAGTCAATGACATACTCAGCCACACTCAGCAGATTAGCTTTGGCGGTTTGGCGTTTGCCTGTAGAAGCAGGTGGAGAGAGAAAGATAAGCTACGGCCACTTTTCTGCAGTAGGATGTTAGAGTTGCTATTAATACTTCTTGGTGGAATGGGCTGTGATACTTGGGCCCTTGTAATTTGGGCCCCCAATCTTGAATCAATTGAATTATTTTACGGCTTTTTTTTTTAAGCAAGGTAATGTAAGGAAAATAACAATATGTTAATATTAGTTCTTTGTTTTACATATATAGAGAAAATTAATCTAGCTTCTACCGGTTTATGCCAGTCCAATCCGGTTCGACAGTTGGCCCACTAGGTTCAATCACTGGGTCTGTTTTCTTAGCACTGGGCGAAGACATATTGTTGTGCTTTCTGCTATGTACGTGGTGAAAGGTTTCAAGAGCTTTTGTGCGTTGACCTACCCATTCCTTTAGCCGGGAATTTATGGCTAGATGGCATTGGGTTGGGTTTCAATTGTAGTCGATCTAACGCTAGACCATTTTAGTTTTGGGGCGTATGATTGTGAAAAGAATCAGACTCAGGCAAGATCCTCTGGGATCCAATGGGTCTTAAATGGCTCCCTTTTAATGGGCATTTCATTCTTGAAATATTTTGTTAAGATGCTTTCATTCGTTTATACCTCACAAATGATAATTATTTTCCTTTAAAAGTCCATCATCTGAATCCTTGATAACTCAATGATAACCAAGATCCACAGACCATCTACTCATTAATCACTGTAAGTTACTAAAACAAGAGTAAGTGTGGCGTACTAGAACACAAGCATATTGTCATAAACTCATTCTCTAAGATTGTGGACTTAGAATTCACCAAAATCATGCTAAAAGCGAAAACTGTAATGACAAATGACTCTTTGTCTGCGATCTACCGCATATAGTGAAATAATTCTCTTTTTTTATTTTTTAGAAAAGATGGATCCATGAGGTCAGGTAAGAAAAATTGGACTCATACCTGAACAATATCCAGATCCTTTCAGATCCCAAAAGTAGGATCCAAACCCATCTAAATGTGGTTGGGTCTTGATCAGGTACCAGATCCATTGGCATCCCCATTGGGAGTATGCAATTTGAGGTCTCTACACAAGGGTAGCATCTTTTGTATCTTGTTTCCTCTATTGAGCGCAAAATGCTACACAGGAGCCTTTGTCATAACTGTAGGATAATGGTAATGAAGTGCCTGTGCATTATTCATGAGGTTACTTTTGATAATATATGTAAATGATCTTACTCTCCAGATTAATAATATGTGCCCCTTTCCTGCTCCATGGGAAAGAAGCGGATAAAGAAAAGAAAGAACGACAAGTGCATCAGAGAACAGGGCTTTGTATTTGTGTTGGCCAAGGTCATATGTTCAAGGTCTCAAGCCTGTGCTTTACCTGTAACTAATGCTGGTAGGAAAGCATGGTGTGGTGGGGCTGGGTACAGAAACCTTTAAATTCTATGGCTTCTTTTTTCGTTTTTTTTGAAAGAAAAAATAGTGTGGATAATGGCTGAAGTCTTGGTCTATGGGTCATTCTCTCCACATATCTGATGGGAACCAGTTCCATACCTAAATATCCTTCTGAACAAAATAGAGAACTAGGTTCAGTTCCCTGTTCAACACATGGATAAACTATACCTGTGACAGTGCCAACCCTGACACAGCTTGCCATCCGTTGGTGAAAGAGTGGCCTTTTATTGTTGGTTGTGTGCGGTACACATGTGATTAGCTTAATGTTGTGCATTTTTGTAAATAGTCCAATTGGTGAATGAGGGAGTCGCTAGGGAGTAGGGAAATCTAAGAGAGGGGTCATTACGGTTTTTAGGAATTTCAAATTGTTGCTGCACAAGCCATCCTTGGGGTTGGATGAATAAGGTGATTCTTAGTTCCGTTCCACAAAATGATATAGCAGTTGAATGGATATTCGCCTTCTAATCAAATATCTAAGTGAAGTTTGTCGAGGAGTTTTACAGTCCAGGAAATCTGGTAGTTGCCGAATGAAACAAAGTGGGAACATGGTGTAGACTAACATACCTTCTTCCCTAGGGTTTGCATTGGATGGGTTCTTTGTTGGATATTAATCAAGCATGCAATTTGGATATGGCTTATGTAGTTGTCAATCATACTTCCAGAAGCTTTTTGGAAATAAAATTCCAAAACAAGTTTCTTTCTTCTCAAAACAGATGTGGACTTGTGGACTTTGCACCTCCAGCTATGGTGGAGTTTTCTATGTTGCAAACTTGCAATCCCTCCTTCCATGGAGGTTCCGACTCTCTCATTCTATCCATAACTGAGCTAGGTGCGTTATTCCTAGTTTTCTGTCCCTAGCTTGCCATTATGACCTTTATCTTCTGGCCTCCGACTGCTTTTCAGGGTTACTCTACTTGTACTAGCTGGCTTTCACTGGTCTTTGTGGTTCCTCTTTGATTTATTCACTATCTCTGTTATGTTTACATTCTATTTGATGACTTATGGGCTGCTTCTGTTCTATCACACCCTCTTGAGGCCCCTTTCCTATGCTAGTATGTCTCTCATCCAAGTGCTATAAATGTTGGATTCAAAGCGTTTATTGGGTTTGCATTTGCAAGCAATATGTTGTCTACCTCTTATCAAAAATGTTGTCCACCTCCCTTTCTTTTTCATCGGCCGAAGTGATTGAATCAGGCAATGACTTGGGCACATCCACCTTCACTCTACTCTTCCAAAGTCTTCCTTTTTTAATGAATTGCCATTTCAAGAATAATTGGACATGCTTTCCAACATATATTTGAACTCAAATCATGTAGCTGCAGTCATGTGAACATCTGTAGGTGCATCTTTGTTCCTGACCCAGACTTCCAAGCGTTTTGTGTACACGTCAGAATTTGAATTCTTGCATGGATGGTCAGCATCGTCATACTGTGGAAATGTTGTTATCATTCCTTATTATGTTATCAGCAGCATACTTATCCCTGGGGTTGGAGATGAACTGGGTTTGCCCAAAGCTGGTAGACTTGAATCAAAGGATTCAAAATGTGGTTCTAGTTGCGCTTGCAGTGAGGGGTGCAGCACCGAACAATCGTTCTAATGTGGCGATTGCGTATTATATAGCTACTGATATGGAGTGAATTCGCAATTTGCTCAACTCTAGAACCTTTTCAATTTGGGTGTTTCATCGCAAGACGGCCCCATTTTGAATCCATGTGCTTGGTGCCCAACTTGCTTTTTATTTGGCTTGCTTTTTATTTGGCAAGCTTGGCACAGATATTGAGCTTCTTAAGCCTAAATTTGAGCTCGAGGCTTGGTTGTGGAGACTAGAACTATGTTCTATCCAAGTATGAGCATGTAAGTGCCTAAATTTTTATTAGACACTGTATATAGTAGACTTGCGGATAGTCCTCTGTTAAAATAATCCCAAAGAGATATTCATTGATTCCATTCACCCTCGTTAGTTAGGGTTACAGATGTGATAGTGATTATGTTGATATGCCGTTATAGATTTCACTGTCTTTTTTCCCACATGCTTTCGCAGTTTGGCTGCAATATGCTGTTATACGTGGCTGTGAATGTGTCTTAAAGATGCCTCTTTTTTTTAAAAAAAAATAATAATAATAATAATTTCACTTGATGGCCAATTCAGAGAAAACTGAAGTGCATTGTATTTAATGGAAACAGTGAATTATGTTTTTGTCTCTTTGCTCATAGGTAAGGCCATCTACTTGTTGATCTCCCCAAACCGCGCAAAAGTGGGACCCATAGTGGGAGGGCTAGTTGTTGTATGTTTTTGATATTTGGTATTTGGCAGCTTACATGAAATGCATTGATTCCATGTGTTCAGATCATGCCTTGGTGACCCACATGCCGGATTTTGTGGGTGTGGCTTTGAGAGGTGTCGGAGCCTGCATCTTTGGTGGATGTATGTGTGTAATTTCACTTTGAAGAAGCTGTTGTTGTATGTTAGGATTTATTAGCTGTTTTATGTACGTTAGGAATTGCAGAGTTGGTGTAACATAAATAGTGGCGTTTGTGTAACATCTCTTTTGCAGTTTCTTCTTTGGAAGGAGAGGGGAATTGTTGTCCAAGGAGGGGGCAGAGAGATTGTCGTGTTCTTGTGGGGACAGTAGAGCAAACTTCCTGACTACTGTATTTTATAGTGAACCTGCGGGAGCTACTGTATGAAACAGTAATCAGCAGGGCAGTTGCAAGGATGGATGAAAAGCTATTGCTGACTCCCTTCCCCGTCGCATGTAGGTATGCAAAAAGCCAGGAAAATAATGACCAGAATTCATTAGATCCATACCCAATACTTGAATCAGTCATTTTGAATTGAACGTTCTTTGTATGTTCCTTTCAATAGTATACTTAGGACGCTGCTTGCCTCTCCCCAGCGGTCACAAGCTAGTAATGAAGGTCTAACAATTTGATGTAATGCGTGTGGTGTACTCTTTTAGAACCTTCTTTAAAAGTATAAGAAGGTTGGATCAATAACAATATCGATGGTGTATAGAGCCTCTTCTCATCATCATTATTTACCACTTTACGTCGTTTAGACTACAACACCACTACTTCCTAGTGTAGGTTTTGCTTTTGCGGGGTTTAGGGAGATTCAGATGTAGGCAATTTTACCTCTAACGACATTCCTGTTCATAGAGAGGTTGGCTTCAAGAGACTTACAAAAAAAGATTTTCTAAAACATTTTATTGAAGAGGATTTTGTAAAAACATTTAATGGAACAAAAACTAAGGCTACGCAGCAAGGAAAGAACTAATAAATACTAAGGGGATGTTTGGTGAGCAAAAAAAGGTTGGGGACTTGAATCCTCAGGTTTCAAGTTTCACTTCCTAATATTTGGTGATAAATTTGGAAAAATGAACTTGATACGTGGGGGATCAAATTCTCCCATAAATCCCTGGAACTTGAACCTTTCTATTATTGGGGGGTTTCA